>JAODUP010000362.1:280000-282500 GCA_025642065.1 Paralvinella palmiformis
GTTTTCCCTATCCTCGACGATTTTGGAACGTGCCCTTCTTGAGTATGTTCGCCTTAGATTGGATAAGGATCTTCTAAAAATAGAACAAAAATCGATAGAAAAGATATTTGTTTTGCCTCGCAAATCCCTAAAAACACCAGCGTTAGCCTTTGACTGTTGTTTCAGCCAATACCGCACCGAAATGGCGTCACGTCGATGAAATATCAATTCACCCAGTCGGATACTATTGCAGTTACGTGTTTCACACATCAAATCACATTGCGATTTCACGTTTAGTGTAATAGTGCCCCACTTTGGTCACAGTTCGCTGAACGAGATTAAAACTCGTCACAGTCCGATAGGATTAAGTCTAAACATGATCTCATACTTCTGCAGAACTAAAGGTTTACTTTAAGAAGAGCGTTCTCTAATTAATTATTATGAAACAGATATTACTTGAATGAAGGATTCGGATTTTATTCTGCCTACGAAGATTCTTTGTAAATTTTCATCCTACTCTGAAATATGTAATTCTGTTTTAAACGGTAGATAAAATACGTGGATATTTTAAAGCGCGTATGCAAAACTTCACATCCTGACCAGCAATCGGGTGCCATATGAGGCTTCCTCGTGAATATTATTGTAATAGCAGTCATTCGTTGATAGAATATCCTGTCTCTCTTTGTCAAATGACCAACAGCACAGAAAATATTTGAATACTTAATTAACACCCATCTAGTTTAAGCCTCTATAAGGAGGTCAAATAATAATAATAATAATAATAATGATGATGATGATGATGATGATGATGATGATGACGACGACGACGACGATGATAATAATAATAATAATATATTTAGTAAAGTAGGAGCCATTCAAATGTCTTGTGTATATGTGTTTTTACTCGGCGTGTTTCTCGGACAAAGTTGTGTACTGACGTCATCAACACGTGTTTCACTCATTACATGCCAACAGTGAGCATGCATGCTCTGCCGCATAATTAATTAGCCACAACCATGTAAACACAAAATTATTACGATGTACAAAACACGTATTTTATGTATAATGTGCAAGATATATGAGATAGAATGACTAATATCAACACCGATGAAAGTCATTGTTATTATAATTATTCGAAAAAGGGTTATTAACCACCAAGGAATTGCTACAAGCGAAATTATGATAACAGTGACACTTGACACGATATTGATGAAATGTCCTTTTAAATTTGTAAATATCAAAGAACCTATATTTCGACTTCAGCTAAACAGCGCTGTATGTTATTAAAATAATAGAATAATATCAATAATGGCCTGATTGTTGTTATTATATAGCTCTACGACACCGTAAACCTTCATTATAATATATAGATGTGTGATATACTTAACTTTCTGTGTTTTTTTAACGTTAATTTGTATTTGTAGGACTTATAAATTTACTCTACAGCGCCCGTAAATGGCTCTCGTGGTTGTAGGGGTATTTTATTAAACCAACATTATTATTATTATTATTATTAATATTTTATTTGTTTAATGTGGCTTGCTATTTCACAAAGTAATACGCATTTGATCTATAATTGTATGTTTTTCCACGAATAGACGGCTTAACTAAATATGTCATTGCTATAGCTAACCCACGACCTCTAGCACACCAAGACGACCCTAACTCTCTCGGCTAGAGAGGTGGATCTTTATTCGTAGCCTAACCAGGCTGTACTGTTAGCATGTTGTCCTCTTGGTGTGGATCTGTACAATACGCTAACCTTATCATTATTAAAAGTTTTACTGATTCGACTTTTGACGTCATTACGGTCCTATCCGTATTGCGGGGCGCCTCCGTGGTCTAGCGGTAGCGTGTTTGACTACAGATCACTACCACCCGTGTTCGAATCTCGGCGTGGGCATATCTGAAGGTTGTTTCGTCTTGGACTTCGCCTCATTACCTTTGGAGGTCGCTCGGCCCATTTAGCCTACCTTGTGCGTAAAAGTGGCCGTAAAACATCAATCATCATCATCCTATCCGTATTGCTGTCTTTCAGTTCTAAATGTTGAGTCAGTTGTAATCGAATATCAGCAATAAAATGTTTCAGAAAAGGACGAAAAGGACACTTGATTCATCGTCAGGATCCACTGATAGCACGGTTGTCACAACAGGACAGTTGTCAGAACCGTACACTCAATCGTTGAGGGCACCGACTCGATCTACGGAGAGATCAGAATCTCCAGATGGATGAGTGATTCAGCGATTGGAGAAACAAAACTAGTTTTCCAAACCGATGACAATCCGATACATATGCAAATTATGTCAGAACTTATTTTTTTCCAAACAATCCCCTCCCAAAATGCAGTGAACGGCCATCGAGTATCAGAAGGCTTGATAAGTTGATTGATCACAAAGGATTCACACTCCTAGTAATATAATCTACCAGTTACTCGGAAAGGTTCAACATTACTCACTAACTGACTAGTCTTTTCGCATTGAATATCATTCAAGTTTTTTGAAAATGTACTTTCATTTAAGT
>JAODUP010000362.1:287500-347500 GCA_025642065.1 Paralvinella palmiformis
AGCCGGCGACGACAACAAAATCACAAACCTGACACAAAACACGACAGAGTTCTGTTTACAGCACCAACGAGAGGCTTTCTAAGTTCATTTGCATAAGGCGGAGTCATTGACAGCTCATTAATTCACCAGACGTCTACCAGAAACCGAAACTCACCGTAGACGGAATTAACGTGGTGGGGCCATGTGGCGGGGATGAGGTGCCGGGGGGGGGGGAGGGGGAGGTGTGTGTGGGGGGTGAGTTGTGAAACCACCAGAGTGGACATTATGGGATAATTATTCAGCAGTTGTGTGATTTTAATCAATGTTTGATGATGGTAGCTCAGATATCAGGGGATTTTGGTTAGCCTAGCGACGAATTACGTCATATTGGGTATTAAAACGATGGAGATTCTACTACGCGTGGCTCCTTATAGATTTGCGTTTGATGCAATTCAAGTCCACATTATCATGCACGCAAGCACGCACCCGAGTAGACAAAACTGCCCACCGACCAAAGCTATACACACTCGAATGAATGCATACACCCGCATCTAACGAGCCCTTCCTATACGCGTATAGGCCTATATGGGCTTATGATATTGATATGAAAGTCATTTGTCTTAATGCTACACTGATCGAAGCATGACCTCCACATGACCTTATGATCTCCGTCTGACCTTTGCACATATCTCAGATTTTTTTCATTTCAGTTGATTCAAGTATCTATACTGATACCAAAACATACCACACACACACACATACCCACACACACACACACACACACACACACACACACACACACACACACACACACACCTTTCTACTAAGAATGAACGATATTCTATTAATTACATAAACTCAGACATGGTCGATATTTAAGACGCCTAAATCAAAGACAATTTAATGAAGTTTAGTATTTTAAGATAAAATCCCAATTTGAATAGTAAACAATAAAATATGGCGACTCGCTGCTGCTGATATTGTTGTTGTTGTTGTTGCTGCTGCTGATGCTGGTCGTTGTTTGTGGTATATAGTCAATCCAAGACAGCAGCATGGCAGTAGCACATATCGCCCTATTATCGTCCTTTAATAATTTCCGTCCTATTGTCGTCATATTATCGCCCTATCGTTACCGTTTCAGATGACCCGACGAAAAGCAACGGGTCACACGCACATACATACATACCTATACACACACACACACATTTACATACATGCACACACGTACACAGAGGCGAGTGGCTTGCCATAATGAAGCCATTCCACGCGCGCTGACAGCAGTACCGACTGCCATCCAGCAGTCAACGTTGCTGGGCTGGATGACGTCACGAGATGACGTTGCGTTGGCCAAGATATATATTACCTAGATAGTGTTACTCTCATACGGGATGCTGCTGGCGGGGTTGACCTGTCCGCTCCGCCCTGCCAGGATTAGGCCGCGTGTAAAAAATGCAGGGCGCCTGTGACTTGCCCTGAGAGGTGGCCCTGGCCTTCGGAGGGGGCGTACGACTGGGGGTGACCCGGTGACTCGGGGGAGGCGTACGGCTGAGAATGACCCGATGAGGCGATGATTCGTAGCTGATGATTTCGCCGCCAGGTGGCGTCGGCGCACTCGACTGGTGAGTTAATGCCGGCGTACGCCGCTGGGGCGGCGCTGGCGGCACCTTAGCCCTGCTGCCCCCTAGCGGCTCGGTGGTGTGCGACTTTGGCAGAGACGACGAGGCGTAACCGGCGTCCCTGTCGCCGGGTTCGAAGCCCGGTCCACCGGATTTCCGCTTGTGCGAAGGACCCGGATGCGTGTCACTCCTTCCCGGCGCCTGAGCGGCTGCGGGGTAGTAGGAAACCGAAGGCTGCACTTCCGGTTCGCCGCGTCTGTAATCGTATCCCGAGATGCTCGGCTCGGGAGCAGCTCCTGCGTAATGTCTTGGCACATCAGGATATTCATCACGATCGCCACGTGCCGGTTGTCTGGATCCGCTGCGCGGCTCCCTCTGATATAACGGCAAAATCCTCGCTTCCGGTGACGTCATAGGCTTCCAAACGTCGCTCACTTCGCTGCGGATCGTCTCGTCGGAGAGCCGTCGACGTGGGGGATATACGGCCAGTCCTGGATCGGCGCCGCTCGGATGAGAACCCTCGTCCCGGATCCGCAGATCCGGATTGCTTCTCGGACCTGACCTGTAGTACCTGTCCCGAGAACCGGGCCCCTCCGAGTAGAGGAACTTCTCCTCCTGTACGACGTCCGGTCTAGGACTTGGTGTCCTATCCCGGTTGGCGGGACTCGGCGACCGATCCCGACGTTCGTTCAGGATCAGTTTCTGTCCTGGACTCGGCCGTTTCTCTATGGTGACCACCGTCGGGATATGACTGTGCGGCGAAGGATTCGGACTCGTGTCGTCGCCATTGTAATATTCCTGCCCATGCACGTCCAGATAACGCTTGTAGGTAGCGCCACCACCGTTCTGGTCGGCGAAATCAGCGCCATCTATATCCGTTTGTCGGCTTCCGGCGTGCGGTTTGTTGTGACCGTTTTGTTGTCCGGATATCGCCTGAGTGTGCGCCGCTAGGTGGGGCTGCGTATGCGGCACGTGGTTGCCGTGGTTGCCTATCGGTCTGGCGGCGGACACGTGGTTTACTGGACCGTTGGGGTCACCTCGCTGACTCGGAAGCGCATTACCACGAGTGTGTATGGGAGACCTGGATATAAAATAGAAAATTGTTTAGTTCCGTATCTATATTCTGGACGTTCTGGATTTTTTTCAACGCACGCACGTAGGTGAAAACACATACACACGTGACATTGCACTGCAAACATCCAGGTTGTAGGTTCAAATCTGACTCATAGCTGTGTTTGTGGAATGTGACATTCCTTGGTGGTATGTCCCAGTTGTGATTAGTGCTGAAGCTGAACAAGTAAACTAGACACAACACATCTGTAGGTGCTGTTTGTATGTGTGCGCATGTGTGTGTGCGTGCATGGGTGTATGTACACGTATTGTTTACACTATATTTTAAAATAGCGTACATATACCTAAATATATGCATGTAACCCATTATCCCAAATACAATCTTCCTTTTTAGTATTCAGTTCGTCCGGACTGCCTTTTGTCGTTTCACATAAATACCACATAACTTATCCCGTTTGTGTCTTTTTTATTGATTTATTTTTTAATCCGACTCAACAAAGCAACAAAATATGGCATATCTCTCCCTGAACTGAATAAAGTATCATCGTTTGGAGATGTTTATAAACCTGATCTCGATAAATCACATAAATCACAAAGCGAGTGTAAACTAGAACCCGTCTGTTTACGTTGATGAGTTTATGATCTTACGTCTCTTATAATGCTGTTGACTATTTTTCAATTAGCTCCTGAATCTATTCACGATCCATATTTTAACTCCGTGTAGCGTAGGACTTGTTACACTGAGCACGTAACAGTTGACGGTTACAGACGGACGGATCTGGCTGATGATGACCCCACGGAGAGATAATTTGTGTTAAGATTTGTCTTTTTTTTAATTATAAAAGCATAAATCAAGCTGTGTCATACCGTTTACGTTGTGAGTGGAGTGAGTACACACATACGCACACGCACACGGGGACGTGCACATACACGCGCACGCACGCACGCACGCATATATATATATATATATATATATATATATATATATACACAGAGAGACACACACAGTCACCTGTTCAGAAGGTTAGTCATCTCTATTTCCATGGCCTGTCTCTCTCCTTGATGTAGCACATTGTGTTGACGTTTCTCTTCTCTCGTCTTCTGGACACAAGTGATGACGATCGCCATCAGTATAATGGTAATAATGGCTCCTCCCACTATACCTATTATGACTGTGTGATACTGGATGACGACTGGCTCTCTAGTGGGCACCACTATAATCATAATAGTAACATATTTATATAATGGATCAGCGACATATAGTCCATTGTCTACGGGAGTTAGTGATTATCATCAATTGTTTTTTCCCTCGAAATATAAATGACCTTACGCTGTGGAAGTCGGCTAATGATGATGACGATGATGATGATAATAATAATATAAAGTATGATGATAATAATAATAATAATAATAATACTAATAATAATAATAATACTAATAATAATATAGGGCATAATAATAATAATAATAATAATAATAATAATAATAATAATAATAATTATAATAATAACATAGTGTATTTTTATAGCGAGCTGTATCATATATAAGAAGGTTACAGTGAGCTGGTTCACAACGGTTATATTATTGATATAACTGATTTATTCCTCTCGGATGAGTAACAATGAAATATTCATCTCTGAGCAAGATTCCGCTGGCGAGATACGATATATAAATATAGAAACTACGCAAACTTATCGATCTAAATCGATATTTTTAACTGATCTTTGTGACAAGGAGAGAGAGAGAGGGTGAGGGTTCATCCACAAACAAAACCAACAGCTTCCGGGCATAGGCACCGTCCCGAAATGAGGCCGGATGCGTGAAATATGCGTAGATGTAAACAGAGATGAGATGGCTAGATAAGGGGAACCTGTAAATGACAGCGTATGCTGGCCTACGAGGCGAATTATAGACACGTGTTAATGCCGCCATTATACGGAGCGGTGTTCTATTTTATGGACGAGTCTAGAAACGTGTTAATGCCATTATGGGATAATACACATGACATACATACACGTGATAATAGCATTTATGAACGGCACATGTAGTAGTCGGCCTTAATATCGTCTTCGAGTGGTGTATATACGCTGAGAGGGATGGCTTCACGTTTAGACGCCGCCGTGCTATCGTTTACATGCCTCGGCGTGTTATATATTACGCCACCCAATAAACAACATATAATATTTATACTAGTATATTTGATGTGTGTTCGTGGAGATATTTAATAAAACATATCTTCTCTGTCGGTGCCATATTTCTCTAAACAGATGGCCTGGAGACATGTAGGCATGAGTACAGCGAAAGCGTCAGTGATACATTTGTTATATTGTGATCTAGAGACATAGAATACGCGCTGCATTATATATATATATATATATATATATATATATATATATATATATATATATATATGATTTTATGGATCATAGACTTTAAGTGTACATACAACAACATACATGAAAAATATGGTAAAGATAGAAAACAGAAAGAGAGAGAGAGAGAGAGAAAGAAGGAGAAAGGGAGAGAGTATATATATATATATATATATATATATATATATATATATATATATATATATATACAGAGAAGAGAGAGAGAGGGGAGAGAATTATAGATAAATAGATATAGATAAATAGATAGATAGATACCAGCAAATAATCTGTTTGGGAAATTGCTAAATGAAAGCTAGAGCAAGCTGGTCACACGCACGCACACACACACACGCCCACCACGCACGCACACACACACAAACACACACACATGCATACATACACAAACATACAAACACACAAACACACACACACACACACGCACACATACACACACACACACAGTACCTACCTACAGTACTCGTTTCACAGAACTGTTCGTCCCATCTATAGTTACAGTTGTCGTTGCCGTTACATTCCAGTGACTTATAGATGCAAGTGTTGTCTCCACACTCAAATAAATTAGGACTACACGGACCTGGAACGACAAAAAGATATATACATCCGGGTCATCACCCGAACCAACTCCTTTTATACATCTGCTGCACAACTAGAAATCCAATTGATCCGATGTCATCATCCCGAAAATAGAACCACGATATCCTGAAAATGGGAACGCTTAATCCTTACACCATAGACCAGGATTTCGTTTAATTAATTTACACATGGATCTTTTCTTTTATAATAGTGATGTAGTTGTTGGCTACTTGTTGGATGTTAAATGTCGCCATAACGTTACTAACAGATGAAGACAGGTGATGACGGTAATTGATGTGTGACCAATTGAATGTTTTAAAATTATTTAATGGATACATTTTGTGTGGATAACCGAGTTATGGATGACTTATGTAATGTAGTATCTCTCACCCCCGCCCCTCTCTCTCAACATGTCTCTCCCCTGCATCACACACACACACACCACACACACACAACACACACCACACACACACACACACACACACACACACACACACACACACACACACACTCTCTCTCTCTCTCTCTCTCTCTCTTTCACACACACATACCCCGACTTCCCTCTCCCTCAATCCCCCCTCTCTCTCTCTGATCCACTCTCTCCCTATCTGACTCGCCTCTCTCCATCTCTCCCCCTCTCTCTCCCCTCTGACTCCCCTTTTTCTCTCACCCTCTCTCACCCCTCTCTCTGCACTCCCACACACATACACACGCACGCACGCACGCACGCACGCACGCATACACATTTTAAACTAAAGGATAGAGCGAAGTTGGTCAACAACACTCAACTATTTTGTTTTATTTTGTTTATGGACGGTAGTCAATCACCGCTGATCTAAGGACTTTAGAGTAAAACAGCATCACTTTACATTTTGTATGTCCGTAATTTGTGGCACAATAGAGTAGCCGTCTACTTTCAGCTGCACGAAGCGTACAACAAACGGCGTCATCTCGCCACGAGTAGACTAAAAACTCACCCACCCAAAGATGACATCACTGAGCTACATCGATTCAAAGCCCGAGCCTCTACTTTTCTATCTCCCCACTTTACCAGCTCGGCTATAAAGTCCCACAAACCGCGTGTTACGGGGCCCGAAGACGACAACAGTCGCATCAGAGGTGGTTAAGGTTATAATCAACAACTAAATCGTTTAAAAATCAACGGCCACGGGTCAACAATAGACGGCGGCGTGGGCCAATTAGTTAGCATTTACTTAATGCCATAATGATTGATACTCGCATATTAGAACCGACTGACACATGGCAGACCTGATTGATACACGATAGAGTCATTGACAGATGTCAGAGATGACTCACATAGGATAGGGAGGACCGAAGGATTGATAGACGTCATTGACAGTATGATGGAGATAATTGACATATAACTCAGATAATTGACTAGTGGCGGAGACGAATGACATATGACAGACACGACCGATATATAATAAAGATGGCTGATATATATAACAGAAGTGATTGATATATGAGACATAATGAAGATGGAGGTGACTGATATAAGACAGAGTTGATTGACAGGTGATATAAAAATTGATTGACGTTTCGTGGCTATGGTTGACGAGTATTAGAGATAACCTATGGATAAGCTTGGTTGATAGTTACAGCACCTGGATATAATTAATGGGACAACATTGATTAAACATGAAGTTTATTTTATGGTATATTCGCCTATTATGGCTCAAGGTTTCCATGACGACGTCAAGTGTTGTGGTTGTTGAGTCTGTTGTTAATTTTACTGTTTAAATTTTATTGTTGTCAATGCTGTTGTTGTTGTTGTTGTTGTTGTTGCTAGTATAACATATTCGACATCACTATATCGTGTGTGTGTGTTTATAAACTGTTCTTGCGTCGTTATTTAATTACTCACGTCACGAAGGCATTATTTTGTGGCATAAAGCTGATAACAAGAGCACTATCTGCGGTCGAGTTACTTCACTATATAGTACGCCCCAACGTAAACAGCAAATCGCTACCGCAGTGCCCCTGGCGGATAATATACTCACCGCCGGCTTCATCATGTGACCGGTTGCCATGGACACGATAAACGTGTTAGGGGATTTCTCGACGGCAATCAGCCGACTTTATGCCAGCTGGCGCGGGTCCACTTAAAACACCCGACACAGAAGTTGCCATGGAAACGAAAACAAATGAATTTTGCGGTTAATACGAGTCGGCCAGGGCAGGACGGTCAATATGGCGGCTGGTATATCAGGTGTGTCACGTGATTGCTGACGTGGGATTTGTTTAGCTGTCGAAGCGGTCTGACCCCAGGACAGCTGACCGGATGTGACCGATTTGACTGGTACGAGTTGCGTTGTATGACAGTCCATAGTAGCAATGCCTGCCGACACTTGAAGTCTACAGCTTGTTGCTGTGGATTATATGGCTTTTTGTGCGTTCATTCGGATCGAATCCCGGTTTTGCTGTATCTGTGGAATGTTTCATTCACCAATAAGGTTTTCAATCTAATCATTTAATTTCACTAGGGACAAGCCCTTTGCTCGTTTCTGGTATCTCAGATTTATGCCGATATTAAACAAATAACTCACTCACCCACTCACCAGTGCACTCACTCACTCACCCTTTAGTGAGATCACAGCACGATTTAACCTGAGCAACCATCAACAATATCGTAACTTGGAAAATTAATATCCGACTTGATCTAGACAGGTTTCAGTCACAATCCGTAATCGAATCCAAGATTCCCGACCTTAGAACCAACGCTCTATTTACTACACCATCTGAACTTAGAGATAAAATTAGTAGTTTATGCTCCGTAGGCAGTCGTATCTTCACTGAAGCTGTTTTCCTCTCGAACAGCGTCTCCGCGGATTAACTGGTAGCAAACCACTAGCACCCGGGTTCGAAACTCGACGGGGCTATGCCTCATTATAGCTTGAGGTCACTAGGTCTATTTAACTTAACACGAAACTGGCTTTAGCACATCAACACAATTTCTTTGTACTTCTCTTCTGGTAGTTTTCTAGAGTGCTGTACATTCCATCGACAACGTCAACTTCCTACCAGGTATACCCTTTCCCAGCGCCATGTTCTTCGGATGCGACATTCGCAGTAATCCATTAATCCAGTTCCGTTGTTAGCACGTGAACGATTGCCAACGAGCGAAGGGGGAATCGAACCCCACCGGGTCGGGTTATGGTCTACCGTTATGACCGCTGGAATGTACAGCCGAGTGATAACTCTTTAAAGAAACGTATTCCATCAAAACCACACAGCTATGAGACGGATTCGACTCCACAACCAGCACGATTTCAGCGTATTGCTCTGACCACTGCGCCATCTGGACGCCTACGCAACTATAGACAATAGTAAATAGCGACCTGTTGTCACTGTATGCTTCTACAGAGCGAGCAATTACGGCCGGACTACATTTGAAGGATGTTTCATCTTTAATTTCGCCTCATAACCGGTCCATTGAGCCTACCTTCTGCATAAAAATGGCCGTAAAAGTGGCGATGTGCTTGGGGGATGGATGAATGTAGATCTTGGGGGTAGCTGAAATCACCCCCGAAGATACGTGTTTTCGCTATCTCGGATAATCAGAAAGTCATCAAACAAATAGGTATACGGGTGATTTACTAGTTAATAAGTCAATAATCATCATGTAACCGGGTAGTCAATATTAACGTTAACCATATAACCGGGTAGTCAATATTAACGTTAACCATGTAACCGGGTAGTCAATATTAACGTTAACCATGTAACCGGGTAGTCAATATTAACGTTAACCATGTAACCGGGTAGTCAATATTAACGTTAACCATGTAACCGGGTAGTCAATATTAACGTTAACCATGTAACCGGGTAGTCAATATTAACGTTAACCATGTAACCGGGTAGTCAATATTAACGTTAACCATGTAACCGGGTAGTCAATATTAACGTTAACCATGTAACCGGGTAGTCAATATTAACGTTAACCATGTAACCGGGTAGTCAATATTAACGTTAACCATGTAACCGGGTAGTCAATATTAACGTTAACCATGTAACCGGGTAGTCAATATTAACGTTAACCATGTCACCAATTCATGATAAGCTGTGCCAAACTACAAACAAGCAAACTGATTCATTGTCTAGTGGTCATATACGTGGAGACGACCCCTTATCCCGTTGTGTCAGCTAACAAAGGAAAAATTAATTTGTTTACTTTGTCTAGTGTTTGAGATTCTTGGATGGGGTAAAGGGCTTAGTTTATTGTTTGAAATCCTTGGATTGGGTAAAGGGCTTAGTTTATTGTTTGAAATCCTTGGATTGGGTAAAGGGCTTAGTTTATTGTTTGAGATCCTTGGATGGGGTAAATGGATTAGCTTATTGTTTGAGATCCTTGGATGGGGTAAATGGATTAGCTTATTGTTTGAGATCCTTGGATGGGGTAAATGGATTAGTTCATTGTTTGAGATTCTTGGATGGGGTAAATGGATTAGTTTATTGTTTGAGATCCTTGGATGAGGTAAATGGATTAGTTTATTGTTTGAGATCCTTGGATGGGGTAAATGGATTAGTTCATTGTTTGAGATTCTTGGATGGGGTAAATGGATTAGTTTATTGTTTGAGATCCTTGGATGAGGTAAATGGATTAGTTTATTGTTTGAGATCCCTGGATGGGGTAAATGGATTAGTTTATTTTTTGAGATCCTTGGATGGGGTAAAGGGATAACACTAGTCAGGTAGTTAGACAGTCAATGGGATCGTAGTAGGGTAGTGAAATGACTACGTAGCTAAGGAGCCATTAACGAGGTAACCAAATAACTACGATAGTCAATAGCAACCCGACTACAATAACGGGTAACCAGTAGCAACCGAATAGGTAGTCAATATCAGAGTATCAATATGACTAGCACAGCCACTAGCGAGGTAAACAGGTAACAAACGACGACAGAACCAGGTAACTACTGGAACAAA
The DNA here is from genome assembly GCA_025642065.1 of Paralvinella palmiformis. Taxonomy (NCBI): domain Eukaryota; kingdom Metazoa; phylum Annelida; class Polychaeta; order Terebellida; family Alvinellidae; genus Paralvinella; species Paralvinella palmiformis. The sequence goes on from JAODUP010000362.1 coordinate 298,077, forward strand.
CTACCTCAGTCTTGTCGCCAATATTCCAGCCTCGAACGTGACCAGTTTCCAGCATGGCGTCGTTACCAGGTTGCCAAGTAACCAGCGCACGTGATATAGATGGCCAATCAGAGAGCGAGAGACGCCTTTTTGATGGCAGCTTATTCCCAATACTGCGCCACTCGTTAGGACATCTCTCATAAAGTACACAGACGTAGACACACCTACACACCTACACATACACACACATACACACACACATACACCTACACACACACACACACACACTCAGAGGGAACACTTAAGCCTGAGCTTCCTAGCACGTAATTTACCGCCATCCCACTGACCTTATCCCACGGGAAATAGAACACCGAGTAATAATAAGAAATACGGGGGTGTGGGGGGTGTCGTTCGGTAAGTATGGGATATTACGTTTTACTGTTAACCCATCACCAGAGTTCGGGTATGTTTGAACTATTATTGAGACAAATGCGATAACAGTGAAATGAACTTAAGTTCATAAGTCACCGGGTCAGCTTGAAATTTTCAAATTAAGCCATATTCGAACATAATATTAGGTTGTTATTTTGCTTTAGAGATGTGCAGATGCCACACAAAACTCCGATACAAATTCGATCGATGTGTGTTTAAATGTAATTATACGTTATATGGTAGATGAGGGTATATTGTAGTTATATTGGATTAAAATAATGTGTGTATGTATAAATATATGTATGTATGTGTGTATGTATATATGTGTAAATGTAGGGATGTATGTATGTTTGTAGATACGTAAATGTGTATATATGTAGATACGTAGGTATGTAAGTATGTGTATATAGGTAGGTATGCATGGCTATACATATTAAAGTTTGCAATTCTAAGTCGATTCTAAGGCATGATACATTATTAGAATTGCCTTAGAATACCTGACCTCATTGCCGTACACCCTATGGCTGACTACAATGTAAATCGACTACCACCCTAACTAGTCAACAATAATCACCATCATCCTAACATTAATCTACGTCTATGTAGGTCTCCATTTTTAATGACTATTATTACAACTGATTCATTTAACCCGCAGCACACCGTGAAAGGGAATCGTAATGGAAACTGAAACTGCCGGGGAATTTGGCTCACGTCTTCTAATTGTCACCGTGATTGATCATTGTAATCGAAAAGCACCACCCAACCCCCCTCAACTCCCCCTCTCTGCCTCCGTGCCTCCCACCACCACCACCCCACCCCCCTTACCCGGTATGAAGACGGTGAAGAATGCCGAGAATTTCGGCATCAGTAAAGCTCGTTTGGCGTATAATCTGATGTAAGCGTGGTTAGAATCCGATTTATAGAACGTCGGCAGAGATCCGCAGAGCTTCTTCCTTCGGTCGGCCATGGCCGTGGTGTCCTCGTAGATCTCGAGGAAGCTGTCGTCGCATGATCCCAGAGTGGTCATCAAATGTTCAAAGCGCAGCGTCACCTACAAAGACAGCGGGCGAGCGAATACTGTAATAGGGCGTGGTTCAACCGGGCGCGCAAGCACACACGCACACATGCACGCATGAACGCACGCACGCGCGCCAAGTTGTTAGTCCGATTTATTATTGTATTGTCTTCCAAATAAATGAGAAGATGTGGGCTTCCCTGTGTTTCCCTGTAAATACACACACACACACACACACACCACGAACGCACGCGCGCACGCACACGCATGCCCACGCACGCACGCATACACGCACGCACACACACATTCTCTCTTTCCCCCCATTTCACTAGTTTACTTCTAATCCATCCCTTCATTTTACACTCATCATACAGTTTAACAAGACGTTTACTAAATACCACACTTACCCTATGATCTGCTGGTAGATAGAAAGCCCACGTACAGTCTAAAGGTTTATTAGTGTCCTCAGCAAGATTCCGTAAATCTACAGGTATATCATCCTGAGAGAGGTAACCTTCATGTTTAGTAATGTCTACCTCAATATGACATACTGGAAAAAGAGAACGTCCTCAATTATTATTATTAGTAGTAGTAGTAGTATTAGTAGTAGTAGTAGTACAAAAAGTAGTAGCAGTAGTCATAGTAATAATAGTGGTAGTTGTTGTGCTAGTAGTAGTGATAGACGTAGTGTTGGTGGTGGGTATGGTAGTAGAGAGAATAATAGTGACGGAAATAGTGTATATATATATATATATATATATATATATATATATATATATATATATATGTTCCATCGTCATCATTATTGTTATCACTACAATGAAGTCAAATCGTGTTACTTGTATATTAGAATTGAACAAAAAACGAAAAAAAAGTTTTGATACAATATTTTCAAGATTTTGATACAAGATTTTGATACAAATTTCTGATACAAATTTTGATACAAGTTTAACAGTATGACAATACTGAAGCAGCACATATAGATAGTGGACTAAGTAACATATATCAACACATAGAACTACTCCACTTGACAACAAAACAAAACCACAATTAATGACAAATAAATCCTACTTTTCTCGTGTCTATCTATCTATACAATGGTCAGGTTATCCACGATGGCACAGTGGATAGAGCACTGAACTGCAAACCCGCAGTTTCTAGGATCGAATCTCACTCGTACCTGTGTTTGTGGGGTATGCTTCCCTTGGCAGGTGTGAACAGGGCCGATGCCAAACACCTCGAGTTAACTCAACAACTCGCTTTGAGTTAAGTGGAGCGTATCAAACACGAGATAATCGGTCACTCAACGGTTATATGAGTACATCGATAAACCCATCATGGTGATATATGTAGAGGGGGAGGGGGATTACTGTTTTATTGATACACGAACCATTTGGTGGTATTCATATACCGAATGTACGTACACAAACCCTGACAGGCTCATTACCCGTCTTCAGTTAGCAGATATTTGTTTAGCGATTCCTATTTCCTTCTGTCGTTTTGGTTTTTTCTTCTTCAGAACAAAGTTAAAGTCTTAATCTTATGACATGAGGAGCCTTTGTTATGACATGAGGAGCCTTTGTTCTGACATGAGGAGCCTTTGTTATGACATGGGGAGCCTTTCGTCCCTATAAGGATGTATAAACGTCTTACTTCACACTATACGTTAGTCATTGAAAATTGTTATTTATATAGAAGTGATATCCGCAGGATATCCGCCAAATGAAAATGCCATTATTATATTATATTATATTATATTATATTACATTTATATTAATATTACATTAAATTAGTATTAAATTATTATTATATTACATTACATTACATTTATATTATATTATATTATATTATATCATATCATATCATATCATATCATATCATATCATATCATATCATATCATATCATATCATATCATATCATATTATATTATAGTCTATACCTTAAGTATCCTAAACCTATATGTTTATATGCAGGTTTTTGTTTTTAGAAATGAATTTCGTGAATAGTTATTTAAATAAATATCATCAGTTGATGATGACGTTTAGCAACTGATAACTACTCACAGAAAGTTGCCGTGATATAGACAGGTTCAAGTAGACTTGGAATAAGTCAGCCATTGTTTGATACGTTGGCAAAGGGGAAAATGTCGGACTGGATGTGTCGAACAAAACCTCGCAACAACGAAAAACATCCAAAATGAAGCCATAAACAATACGACACGGACCTCCCAACCAAAGATTCGGTCATTAGAATAGAGACATTACGATTGAACTGGACAGAAAGTGGCGACACCTTCTGGGATTTAGATGAAGGATCGAAGGAATTTTAGAAGCGAAATGATTTCAAGACGCCACCGACGCGCGTTACAAGTCGCCCGCTCGATGTTCGTCACAGACACCAAATAGAGAGAGCTTTACCGAAATGAGAAAATGGCTCCAACCAGTGTATAGTTCGGACAAGTACTGCAGGTACCACGAACGGAAGTACCAAAGCTATATAGCGTCTTGTCCTTTTAACGGGTTCTATTGGTCGACCACTCTTAGAGAAGTGTTAACCGAGATCCTTTCGAAAAAGGTCACCTTCGTTTGAGATTGCCAACGTGACCATCTTAGCTGGAAGCATATTTCACCGGAGGCTACAACGAGTCGACCCCCCCCCACCTTCGACTGCTCGTTTCTCTAACGACTGGAAAACCTTCCCAGAGAAAATTCCTCCTCCGGCCTGATTGTGCTTGCTCTTGGCACGAACGACGCCGGGTACGAACGGTACCAGAGACGAAGAGTCGAGAAAAAATTGGGACAAAATGGATAGCGTACCATTCGTGTGTTTTTCTCTACTTCTTCCTATTCTTGTTGACTGTTAGTCTTTAATACTAATATTCTGTTGGTGTTTTATGATTTATCTTAATACCACACTATTTCTGGCTTCTACCCATCTATACATTTATCTGTCTATCTATTTGTCTTTCTGTCTATCTGTGACGGTGCGTCTGTCTATCTGTTTGCCTGCCTGTCTGTCTATCTGTCTGTCTGTCTGTCTGTCTGTCTGTCTGTCTGTTTCTCTCTCTCAATTATATATATATATATATATATATATATATATATATATATGTTCTTAAACCCCCACAGTCAATTTCTGATTGATTGAGAAATAATTAACTCATATTTCACTCACTCACTCACTCACTCATCTTAACACCCAGCGTTGTTTTCTGTTACGCTGGACAAATCCTAGTAACGTCACAAAACGTGGACACAACTGATGATGACGTCACGATAACAGATACTCGCATCATATTCTAGAAGCTGGCTAGTCACTGTTCTGGTACTCAGTATCTGAGTATTAGAATGTATGTCCTGGTTTCAGAGAACACGAGTATTTTAACATTAAATGATTAAAGTAGAAGGCTGTCTACTCGACGCCACAGAGTCTTCTGTAAGTGTCATGTCCCTGTATTATCTTGTCTCACATCAACATATGACATCATGTTCAGATGAAAGGCTGACTGCCGACAAGATCGTGTTATCTTATCTCTATAATATCAAAGTGTGTGTGTGTGGGGGGGGATTTGGATGTGTGCGTGTGTATTTATTTGTGTATGTGTATGAGGGAAGATGTATTTGTGTCTGTGTTTATTTATGTTGGGTGAAGTGTGCGCGTGTGTGTGTATTTCTGTGTGGGTGAGGTGTGTGTACATGAGGTGTGTGTGTGTGGGGGGCGGTACATGCGTGTATGTTTATTTGTGTGTGTGGAGGGGTGTACGTGTGTGCTTTGTATGTTGGAGGGGATTGTGTTCGTGTGTGTATTTCTGAGTATTTATTTGTGTGTGTGCATTTATTTGTGTGTGGGGGAGTACTCTCTCTCTCTCTCTCTCTCTCTCTCTGTGTGTGTGTGTGTGTGTGTGTGGATGGGTGTCTTGTGTGTGTTTATTTATGTGTGTGTGTATTTATTTGTGTGTGTTCGGCCCATTTCCTCTCCCCCCGTTTGTGTGTTTATTTGTGTGGGGGAGGAGTGTGTGTGTGTGTGTGTGTGTGTGTGTGCGTGCGTGTGCGTGTGTGTGTATTTATGTGTTGGGGAGTGGTCTCTGTGTTTGTTTGTTTATTTATGTGGGGGGATGTCTGCATGCACATATCTCGTCGTTTGGGTGCATAAATTAAACGACCAATTCCCAGATAAGTCGTTAAAACAGAAATATTACTACTGCAACTACTACTACTACTACTACTACTACTATAACTATCCCTACAACAATAACAAGAACAGCAACAACAACAACAACAACAACAACAACTACTACTACTATTAGTACTCGTCATTATTAAGATAAATCATCAAACATAAAGTTCAAGGTCATCTTTCTTTAACTCTCTACCAAACAGCTGTCTTCCCCGGCGATAACAGCGACACCTGGTGACATTCACAGGCGTCTATCGGGTCAATAATCGCGTTACGCGTATGACGAGGTTTAATTCGACGGTTTAACAAGAAGGCAACGGAGCTCGGAACCAAATAACCGAGACTAATGTGTTTATCGAAGTGAAGCCACCGTGTAAACAAACAGTTCGATCAAATATCGCCAACTGTTAGATTACCGTGTAAACAACAAACACGAGATTGGTAGAGTAGATGTCGGTCATACCCAAACGTAAAAAATTTCCGCGTTTATAATTATTTCCCTTTCGGTAAAAATACCTCGGCTAGATTTTCGGGGGGGGGGGGGAATTACCGGTGTACGATCTAAAGTTTTAACCTGCGACTGTCTCGGAAGTAGAACTGATTTATTTATTGAAAAATAACCCGAATACGTTCTTTAGTATAACACTCGAAGTGGGGCTTTTTTTGACACAAATCCGTGAGTCACTCTCTTCTCTTTTTTTGAAACTAAAGCACTCTTTGAGACGAAGTTAACTGATAACGTGAAGGAAGACGTGTAACTGAAGGAGTAACAACGACAACGGCAATAACAACAAAGACAATAACGATAACAGCAACAACAATAACAACAATAGGACCACATAACGGTAAGCAGAAGAGGGGGAGGGGGTGGGAGAGTAAGCGCAAGATGGCGACGATTTGGCGCGATTTAAAAAAGCTAAGCCTTAAAAAGTGCCTAAAATGAGATAACGACCGAATAACCGAACGAATAACAGGACACAACCGAGTAATACTTAAAGTAAAATAACACCAACCAATCAGCTAGTGAGCGATAATAACAACAATAAGAAAGGGGGATGAGTTTGTTAACTTCCGGTTTCTAGTGTTGCAAAATGGTGGCAGCTTCGAGCGTCCAATAAGAATCGTTTTTACGAAAGTCGTTATCGGGGGGCGGTATGGATGGGAGGGGGGGGGGGTGTTTGAACTGGACGCCGACGATCGCCTTTAACTAATTATTTCTGTTTGTTAATTAACCGCATGACCTTTGACCTACCTTCATCCGGGTCTATGTCCCATATTTTCTCTGGTTGCGGAAAGGAAGCAAAAATCGAGTTAGTTAGAAGAAGGGCAGGTGTTTGGTATAGAGCACTGATAGATGGCTTTAGACCACAGATAGCAAGAAGAATATTTTATTTACATTCGGCTTGTTGACGGCTATAAGAGGTAAACAACAGAGCTGGTGATATGGTGGAGCCATTGTTTAGTGAGTGAGGATTGTGTGTTTGAAAGGGGTTTGTGTTGGTGTTTGGGTGAACGAGGATTTTATTTGGATTAAGCTCGGGTGTAATGAGTGAGGATTGCCTCTTTGTGTGGAATGAGTCGGTGTCTGGTGGCTGAGAATGCTGCGTGGATTACGCCGTTGTCTCGTGAGTGAGGATTGCGTGTTTTTGTCGGTTTTCCAGGTGTGTGTTGACTGAGGATTCTGTGGGCATTAACCCAAGGTTTTGAGTGCAACGATTATGCGATGTGAGTTGCGTAGGTGTCAAGTGTAAGATAAGTCTATGTAAATTAAGCCAGAGCCTTATGAGTAAGGATTCTGCCTTGTCTGGCTTGAGCCGGCGTCTAGTGACTGGGGATTCTATTTGAACTAATTCTTGTCTACCTGAGTGAGGATTTGTGGTTTGAGTCACACAGTGTCTATTGGTATTGTAAAATTAAACTAGTGTCAAATTAGTGACGATTCTATGATGATTCAACCATGATCAGGTGTGTATTGGATCTAGAGACGGCAGATTATCAACGTGAGGATTTTATGTGAATCCAATCAGTGTATAGATAACTATTAAGAGTGGATTTAACCTGTATATAATGAGCAAGGATTGAATGAGGATAGTACGAGCTCTAAACTATGACTGAGGATAGTGAGATGATCGTTTTATTTACCCTCAGTATTGGTATTAGGCGGAAAATATGGTGGAGGAGGTGAAGTCTTAAAAAACTTTAGGCGGTGTATAGTGAGTGAGGATTGGACCAGTCTATAGTTAGTAATACACGTGTTATTGTTTTACACAGCGTACATGTGTCCCTCATCCAATATATGGTACTCGTGCGATATACATTACAGACATATAGATATATAGAAAGATAGACACATACAGGTGTGTATATATATATACCTGTTTGTGTCTATCTGTCTATATATCTATATGTTTGTAATGTATATCGCATGAGTACCATATATTGGATGAACATTAGACTTATACTCAAAATATATATATATTTTTTTAATAGATTAATCCATTGATGACAGCGTCGTCGTAGCAACAACCTAGTTTATGGCAAACTGACAAACAGATTCTCTGGATCAGTGTACATAGTAATCAAGGAGAGAGAGAAAGTGCGTGCGTGCGTGTGTCTGTGTGTGTGTGTGTGTGTGTGTATATCTCTCTCTCTCTCTCTCTCTCTCTCTCTCTCTGTGTATGTTGCTGTTATTATTAAGGAAAGCGTCGATAGTTTCTAAAAAGCTACATTAAGCGTGATTTATATAGAGATGAGAGATTGATGACATTGTTGTGATCATTGTGTCTTATTGGGAATATCTTATAACTAGAGTATATTAATATAGAGATAATAAGTCTTGATATGTTCGTTTATTTGTTGTTGTTTGTTTGTTATTTTGTTGTTTGTATGCTTGTTAGTCGCTTTACTACCGAAAACATAAAACAATCATAAAAAAACAAGAAAATTATATGAAATATGATATCTAAATACACACAAACACACACGCACGCACGCACACGCACGCACGCACGCACAGACACGCACGCACAAAACCAACTGAATTTGACCATTTCCGTGCTCTGGCTATGTAAATACATACATATATATATATATATATATATATATATATATATATATATATATATATATATATATATATATATAAAATAAACACTCACCTGAGGAATCTATCGACGAGTTGGCACCTGAAACAACAAAATAAAGCGATTATAATTAATTCATAAATCAAAACTAATTATCTGTTACATCTAATGATGAAAATAAACTTATAATTGGCAAATACATAGACGTAAACAGATCCCCATCTGGGAGAATGTCCCCCCTCACACACACACAGAACACACAGACACACACACACACACACACACACCGCACACACACACACACACACACACACACACACACACACACCATAGTGCAGATAATAAAGAGATACCAGGGAGGTGATAGTACCTTCGGAAGAGGGGGATACTGTTTGGGGGAGGGAGGGGGGTGTCATTTTCACATCAAGATTTACGACCTAGGTGAAGTCCGGTTGATTTAATGTTGCAGGCGGATATTGGATGGCGGCAGGTAATTATGTTTATAAATCACCTGAGACAATCGAGGTACCGTTTATGGCAGTCGTCGGGCAGCCATAATAAAGCTGATTAAATTGATTATCGCGCAATCTTCAGTGTCGTGATTACGTAATTCGGGCCGATGTCGGCGGCCAATATGGATCCCGAATGTGGACGCTTTTAGAATAATTGACTCGGTGAAGTGTTCCGACCCTAAGATCGCTCATTGTTGATAATCTACGTGTAGACAATTAACTTCTAGAGAGAGGTGTCCAATTTTAAATTTGATTGGCTATGATGGTTAATGCGTACGTCGAATGGGGGGGGGGAGTTTGGCTGAGGTGGGTGAAATGGGGGAATATGGGGGAAATACGTAGAACTGCGGTCTGGATTATCACGGTGCGGTGTGTGTGATGATAGAATGGATAATAATGCAGAGTGTAATGATCCAGGATGTAATGACGGAATCTGTGATGGTGCAGGGCTTAATGCTACAATCTATGATGAAACAGGGCACGATGTTGCAATCTATAATGAAGCAGGGCTTCATTATACAATGTCTGGCGATGCAGGGCCCAGTGATATAAATTATAGCAGAAACGTGTATAATGAAGCAGGCTGTAGTGTTTTGGGAAGTTATGACGCAGGCTATGCTAAGTTGATAAGCTGTAGTGAGACAGTCTGTAATGATAAGATGTAGTGACACAGACTGTAATGATAAACTGTAGTGACACAGGCTGTAATGACAAGCTGTAGTGATACAGACTGTAATGATAAGCTGTAGTAACACAGGCTGTAATGATAAGCTGTAGTGACAGAGGCTGTACTGATAAGCTGTAGTGACACAGGCTGTAATGATAAGCTGTAGTGACACAGGTTGTACTGATAAGCTGTAGTGATACAGGCTGTAGTGATACAGGCTGTAATGATAAGCTGTAGTGATACAGGCTGTAATGATAAGCTGTAGTGACACAGGCTGTACTAATAAGCTGTAGTGACACAGCTGTAATGAGAGCGAAGGACTGTATTATAGACAAACGGGGATGAGATTAATGGCTGAACGATGCTGCAATAAGACAACCGAAATGTACAGAGACAACCTATCAGTAAGGAGAGAAGTTATCAGTAAGTAGACAACCTATCAATGAAGAAACAACCTGCGAGTAAGGAGACAATCTATAAGGGGGGAGACAGCCTATCAGAGAGGAGACAATCTATGAGTAAGGAGACAATCTACGAGTAAGGAGACAACTTATCGGTAAGGAGACAACCTATGGGTAAGGAGACAACCTATGGGTAAGGAGACAACATATCAGTGAGGAGACAACCTATGAGTAAGGAGACAACCTATGAGTAAGGAGACAACCTATCAGTATGGAGACAACCTATCAATATCGTGACAACTTATTGGCATTTCGACGAACAAACAACAATGAGACACGTGTACTTCAATGAGAAAGGTTCTACTGAGACAACCGGGACGTTTAGGGGGGGGGGGGCGGCTGTCTGCATTAAAACAGGCCTGTTATATTGATACAAGAAAGTCATAATGAGACAAGATGGTTGAAATGAGATTTAAATGATGGACTGAGCTGAATAATACTCAACTTGACAGTTAGCGCATCATTATGGAGAATATGGACAACAACCAAAAAAAGGACACCAGAAGTCAAACAGACAGATGAAGAACAGACAATGATGTTTTCGCTTTTTCTAGGATTAGCTAACGCAAACATAATATCACTTCGCGTCGCCTTCTTTAGCTGCTTCGCGCGAGATCGAGACGGATCCAGTACTCCAATCCTAAATCCCGAAGCAGCACTGGGCTTAAAGTCTGTGGAACTGGTGGCTTGACGGGTTGATAAATTTCTTTATGGAGTGCATTTGTTTAGATTAAGGCATTCAATTCGTTTTAAAATCATCTCTTTCTTAACCGAAACGTATTTCGATTTACGGTTATTAAACCAATCCTGTGGGAGAAGTGGGGGGGGGGGCTCGGTCAATAATCTTCCAAATGATTATAATAAAATGACTTTTATTATTATTATTAGACACTCTATGATGATGATTGGTGATTTACGGCCACTTTTGTGCACAGTTTAGGCTAAATCCTGCAAATTATACATAAGTTGTCTTTTTCTCGGTAAAAATCTCGCATTGCGTTTGTGTTTACGCAATGTCACTTTGATCTGGCCTTTTGTGGCTAATTGATTCTCCAGCAGAGTATATACGTATACCTAATGTCGGCACACAGAAAATGGTGGCGTTGGATAATTATTATGGTTATTTTAATAATATTAATAATATAATAACAATAATAATACAATTATTATTATTATTATTATTGGGGGCGCCTCCGTGGTCTAGCGGTAGCGTGCTGGACCACAGATGACTACCACCCGTGTTCGAATCCCGGCGTTGGCATATCTGAAGGTTGTTTCGTCTTTCATTTCGTCTCATTACCTTTGGAGGTCGCTCGGCCCATTTAGCCTACCTTGTGCACAAAAGTGGCCGTAAAACATCAATCATCATATTATTATTATTATTAGTATTATTTGATGTCCCAGGATATAAAACGGTCCTCAAAAAGACAGGATTGTTGGAGGTCGTACGTTCATCATCCAGCAATAAGACACATTCTGATATCTTTATAAACATTGCTCGCTTCATTCTTCAGCATCATTGCTCATCTCATTGTTAGAGTTCTACTCTCTAATCAGGAATTATGGGATTTGGCTGCGTCACTACTGCGTCACTACACACACACACACACACACACACACACACACATATATATATATATATATATATATATATATATATATATACACACACACACACAGTATCCTACAAATAGTAGTCGCCCGGGCTGTACATTGGCATCCAATGAGCGATTTACAAACCAAAGCTGGATGTGATATACTCCCGTGGGGCTGGAGTTTTTTGTATTGGACTGTACAGGCGTAATAATAACAATAATAAGATATTGATGATAGCTTGAAGGTTCTAATAAACACCCACCGACTCCTATATAAAACATCATATTTATCGACAACATTCCCAATATATTCCAAAATGTCACTTTATTTCATTAATAAACAATTATATATATATATATATATATATATATATATATATATATATATATATATATATATATATAACACCCCACTTTGACAGCTATTTTTAAATAAATTATGTACAATAATAATAATTATTTCGATTTAATAACAGAATCAGCGGTTTCACCCCATCACGACTTAGGCTCGACTATATTAATATATATATATATATATATATATATATATATATATATATATATATATATATATATATATATATTTTTGCACCATGCATACTATACAATGTATACTGTATAATATATACACTGTACAATGTATACTGTATAAATAATCAAAGAAATACTAGCCCCCTTTCCTCCCATGTCCGTTGCTATCGAAGAGAGGCATTCTCCATTGCGGATAAACAACTTCAAGATGGGTAATGTCTTTCGAAGTGTTTCTTCCATTTTAGGTGTCATATCTCATTTGTGTACCATTCATGATTACTGGCACTAATTGCTATTAATAAAGCACTTAAGTCTCCGTCTCCACGTACTGGGGTTTTATAAACACGAAAACTATAACACTGTTACTGCTACTGCCACTGCCACTGCTAATAATAATAATAATAATAATAATTTTTATTCCGTGTAAGAACGGCGGCACGACTCTTAAGAATTATTTGACAAATAATTTGATCATTTAGTAAGGTATTAAAAATAACTCCCGGAAAGCATTCCGGTAATTTCGACCCGTCATCACCCCCCTTCCGACCCCGTTACCCCCCCCCCCTTCCCCCCAATCTTAGATAACCAGTACCAGGGCATAGCGACCTTTCGTCCCTGGGTTAGTTTTCTTGCTATAAGCTCGCACTATTCAATATTTCATTGTTGGCATTTAGCCGATGAAGCAGCAATCTGTGACTAAGTGCTGAATTACGTGGCGCCAGGGGATGTCTGGCCGGAAAATATTTTAATAATTGATGTCTGGAAAATGTTGTCCGGGGACGGAGGGCGGGCCCCCTAGCTGCTAGCCCGGGAACTCGGCACCGTCGGGCACACAAGGCATCACACAGGAGCGTGAAATATGATTTTAGCAGGTGGCGCTCTGATACAGAGGACAAATAGGTTGTTGTTATACGGATCAACGGTCAACATCCGGTTATGGACGGCTGAGTGAGTGAGTGAGTGAGTGAATGAGTGAATGATTGGGTGAATGAATGAGTGAGTGGGGTTCAATGACCTATCGGCACAAAAAGGTTGTTTAGTGTTGTAGGCCTGGTTTTGTCGCCTCTCACCACATAGATCAGGATACAAATAGGTTAATAGTGAAACCCAAAAGTTGTAATATGACAATAACCTTATGAGGGAGGGAGGGGGTGCTATAAAGTGAGAAGCAGGTAACAATGACGAGCAGGTTATATTGAGATGTGTTCCAATGTGACGTGCAGGTCACGATGAGAATTCAGCGAAGTGTGTGAAGAGCGACTATTGATTTGACACAAGACGCACCAGCTTTTTATTGATCGTCCCATTTTGTCACACTTTTCGACCATTATTCACCAATTTATTTAATCTAAAAAGAAACATCAAATATTGAAGTGAAAAGTTTCGTTGACTCGTTACGCGTGCCTTAGAATGTAGTTTAATATCCTTATGCCGGTATACGAAAATTGCTACTTTAACAATTAGTTCGAAATATTATAGAAAATTCGATAATATTCTTTTTAGCTCCGTGGTACATATTTTCTTTTTAAAACCCCAATATAATAAAAGCTACCAATAAAGGAAATAAGAGGGTTTATTTAAAGACATTTCTATTTTTTATTCATTTCATTGCCTTGGAAAATGTGATTGTATGTGTGTGTATTATATATATATATATATATATATATATATATATATATATATATATATATATATATATGAAATAATTATGTCTATCTATCTATCTATATTTCTATCAATCTATCAATCTAGTATATTAATATAAAATAATAGTGAGTGTTAGAATAAAAACCAATATCAACTACTAGCTGTGTTTTAGTGTCCCTTTTTTGTAGTATTCGCTTCCTCCGAGGTTGATGTCATCACTACTACTACTACTACTACTACTATTATTATTATTATTATTATTATTATTATTCCATATCTCCCTCTCCATCATAATCCTTATATTGACAGTGATTATATTTTATAAGAATTATAAATATTATGTCTCTCCAATAAGTAAGGAAGTGAGTAAGTGAGCGAGTTATTTCTTAATAGTAGCGGTGGTACTTTTTTATTAGCAGAGACACCATAAGTGTAAACATAAGTAGTAGTAGTGGTAGTAGTAGTAATAGTAGTAGTAGTAATAGTAGTAGCAGCAGCAGCAGCAGCAGTAGTTGTAGTAGTAGTAGTGAGTGAAGGAAATGACATAAAAGCGGGTTAGGATGAGGATTAGAAGTGCTAGTCAAGTAACAACAAACAACAGTAACAACAAACAACAGTAACAACAAACAACAGTAACAACAAAAACAACAGTAACAGAAACGCTAGCAATAGTAAAACCACAATAACAATGGCAGAACTCAAAGATACGAAACCGTTTAACGAGCCTCCGGGGTGTGTTTAAGGGATAGGATAGATTTGTGTTGTAGAAAAAAAAAACAGAATATTGTTATATAACATTTCTGTAAATAGTACGACCACTGGATGATGAAAATTCTCGGGACCCCGTACGACGCTCCCTAGGACTCGCTGCTGTAGAGGGGAGTTAGCAAACCGTAATTATTTTCTCGTATCTTACCAACGTCTCCAGGTTTGTAGAAGTCATAGACGATCCTGAATCCTTTATATTCTATGGAGTCGTCGCTGGCGAAGTGTACCCACATGAACCTGGAAGACGACTCCATCATTGGCGGATGATTCGGTCCACAGAACCGACCAATCAGCGGCGAGTAGCCGAATGGGCCATCTCGGAACTCGACATAGTCGTACTTGCAATCTGGCGATGGCTCGATTTTAAATTCGTCCCTGAAGTCCAGCTGTATGCGATATCCGCGTGGCGCTGAAACGAGAAAGAAATGAGGCACGTTCAGCGAGACGGAACGAAACGCCGTAAGCATTGAGAACGATTTAAACGCCAAGCTAATGCACGAACTACAAGGAGGACGACCTTCATCTGGACGAAGTAAATTGGCGAACTATGTGAATAGGCTTTTGTTTTCAAAATGATAGATATACAATTGTGAGTGAAATATACAAAACAGCACAAGCTATCCTCGTTTTGATATTCTAAACACATTTACTCGATTAATATTCCTTTTGTTATTTATAAAATTAAAATAACTACCTATTATTCCCGAACTTCAGCCGGATATGAGGTGTTTTCGGGCAGAGCAAAGATGGATGGAGGAATTTAACTATACATTTGCACAAATTAATGCATTCAGCGTCCAGAAAATTATTATGGGAGAAGTGGTGGGGGTTTTGATACGTAGATTTGTTCATAATGTTACATTACACTATGTAGAATCGGTATACCCGAGGACGCGGGGGGGGAGGGTGAGATTTTCCGACCTTTAAGACTGGGTGGCTCTCCGGGTGCAATCCTCAGACAATTAATCATGACAAATAATGATACGCACACAGAATCTCCGAGAGTTGGTGTTATTCTATTACACGAGTTGAAGTGATGTGAGCGGTGAAGCGTACGACAAGATAAAGGAAGAAAGACTTATCATTGATAGCTCTATATGTTGTGTTGATCGCATCTAAGGCTATTGTTCTCGGTGAGACTCGCCAACATAGGACCTAACTCTCGATGGAATCGCATTATCCGATAACCTACCGGGCGCCGTAGGTTCCGCGAGCAGAACCCACGAAATGGAAACTTGGCCCTTAGGATTTTGTCCAGTCGTTCGAAAATAATCATTTGATTATATTAATTTTAAAGTTTTGTAATTATCAATTTATCAATAAAAAATCGTGAGCAAATGTCTTATACAGTGATTATCCTAATCTTCTCCACAAACCCGACCATTGTGTATCCTTTTATATTACATGTGTATACGTTAACACTGATTAAGGGACAACAAAGGTAATTCGTGTTAAGGTTGTTCTGTGCTTAACATACGAGAAAAGAAACACAAAACTGAGGCTACTAAAGAAACATCCTAGATTATTACAGGAGATTGATCATCATATAAACGCCTAGCAACGTCATTTATAACAACTACTATCAGGGTCCACGTAAAATCCCCTATTATCGCCATTATATAGTTGCTCAATGTACGTTTATTTCTCCATACAATCATACAACATTCCTCTTCCATAAAACCTCCAATACAAGCTATTAATCACTATCCTATATTAGCCACCCATCTATCAAACTTCATCTCATTCATTCGTCGACTGAGAGATTGACTGACTGACTTACTAACTGACATGTTCACTCACTGACTGACTCACTGACCAACTCACTGACCCACTGACCCACTGACTGACTGACTGACTGACTGACTGACTGACTGACTGACTGACTGCTCGCTGTCACTCACTCACTCACTCACTCACTCACTCACTCACTCACTCACTCACTCACTCACTCACTCACTCACTCACTCACTCACTCACTCACTCACTCACTCACTCACTCACTCACTCACTCACTCACTCACTCACTCACTCACTCACTCACTCACTCACTCACTCACTCACTCACTCACTCACTCACTCACTCACTCACTCACTCACTCACTCACTCACTCACTCACTCACTCACTCACTCATCAAGTATAATAATACTATTTCAGACAACAGCTCTAGTCTACATGCCCCAAGATCGACACCCCCCACTCATCTTCTACCACCCCTCACCGTGTATCCCAGTAAACCTATTGGTATCCAGACCCTATAAGATTTCTCACCAGCAGGAAAATGCAGATTTGAAATGTCCCCCCCCACCCCTACAAATGTCCCCCTTCATGATAAAACACAACCTTATCACACAACCTTATCACACAACCTTATCACAGAGATTGACACAGATAGAAAGGGAGGTAGTTATATATATATATATATATATATATATATATATATATATATATATATGAGAGAGAGAGAGAGAAAGAGAGATTCATCTGGGCTTGGTTGTGAAAACAAAGAAAGACCATTTCTAAACACACCAGATAACTGATCACATCAAAGAAGAAGAAGCGCCATTACTAACCTATAATAAGGTGTATACAATCGGTTTTGTTTGGGTAGTTGCCAGGGTAACCGGGACTATAGAACTCCCTCTGGGGCCAGTTACCGTAGGTAAAGTTAGCGCAGACTGGAGACACGGAATCTCCTGCAATCGGCGGATGGAAGGTAGGTCGTGCTAGAAGGTCACCTGCCGAATAGAGAGAGAGAGAGATATATATATACAGACATCTATTCAGATATTCATCAATTGAAATTTATTTAGATCAGAACACGAAGTTTACGTCGTAGATAAGTTAATCGATAATTGACGAAACATTGACAGGAGAAATCATTTAGTATCATTTGAGTTGTCTCGTACGACACGCAGACGGAGAAAGTCTTCCCATTTATCCCTCCTTCTATAACACCCCCCCCCTCCTTCGTCCCACAAACAAACGCATCAGAGGTTAGTCGAGAAATACGTTAACACGTAAAGTATTTTAACAATGAGATATCTCTAATTACCGTCACGTTATTTCTGACAGCAACATTATCATCCAAAATATAAACTATATTTCCATTATCTCTACGTTACATAATCCAATATTACTAATGGAGTCTGTAACTGTACTTACGAGCTAAAAACATTATAACTCTCGAATTCAAACTTACGTTATATTGGTAAATAGATTTCCGCAAAATTAAGCCAAATGAACGCATAATCGAAGAAGATTACATTTCAGAAGCACGACATCGTTGAGAAATGTTCTCAAATCTTCTCGATCTATTGTCACAAACCATAGATTATCGGCTGAGAGAATGTTTTAATACCAAAATATTTTAATCCCGAAATTGAGAAAAGAAACCCCTTCAAAATGTACCGATAATAACAGTACGTTCGTGTGTGAGCAGTATTAATGCACGTTTCAGCGAAATATGACGTGAAATCGATGTATACATTCGCCATAAGAAACTCATAGAAAAATGCAACATATTTTTTGAATATGTTAATTATGTTAATTCGACGACAGAAATTACAGGCTTATTATAATAAACACGGTTGATGAGGCGAATAAGATGGCAACACCTTTTTATTTGTTTTTGGCTTAACTCGAGTTGAGTCGTTTAGGAAAACAGACCTCTGAACGCCAAATGCGGATACGAACCGGATTCGAACCCGGAACCTAGAGCATTTTATAAACGCATTGTTCTAGCCATTGCGCCGTTTTGTTTTGCCTTCACTAGTCAACTCGTCAACATATCGCTGTCAGCCGAACTGTAAACAAAATTGTATACAAGTGGAAGAGACGCTGGATTTTATTAGATTTATTACTGGCTGTTTTAATTCATTTTGTTACGTCATTTATCATCATATCCGGATAATATGTTTAAGAAAATCCGACATAAATCCTATGGCTTATGTCGGGATATCCGGATTTCCTAATTTATCATAACCGTATGCTACACGTTATTCTGTTAAATTCCTTCAATCTTCCTCCCTCCTTCTCGTTCTACAATTAGTTGTAGCAATATATATCATTAGAAAAGGACTTTAATACTGCTACAACAAATTATAGAACGTGTACGTGTGTGTGGGGGTGAGAGAGAGAGAGAAGAGAGAGAGAGAGAGAGAGAGAGAGAGAGAGAGAGAGAGAGAGAAATGTATGCCAACTGGGTCACCATAACCCTTTCCTATAGATCTAAATAAGTGGAAATGATTGTAAGTGGAAACAATGACCTGTCTGCCTGCCTGCCCTGCCTGCCTGCCAGTCTGCCTGTCTGTCTGTCAGCATGTCTGTATGTCAGTATGTCAGCCTGTCTGTATTCCACCACTCCCTCTCTCTCTCTGTATCTCTACCCCTCCTCTCTCTTAATCCCCCTCTTTCTGTAATAATAAACCAGATTTCTAATTTAGCCAAGTACATCTCAGGTAGCACTAGACATCTACCATCTGGCTTTATAAAGTCGGCCTGTTATTATACGGTATTAATATTTCCCCTATTATCGCCCATCTTCTAATGCCATCTTATTATCCCTAACCTTCTGACACCGACCCATTGACACCTGCCACCTGAGACCTGACACCCGTCTTTTATCATCGGCCTATTACTAGTGGCCTATTTTTTCCATTGGCCCATTGTCAACAGCCCATTAACATCAGTCTGTTAACAACCTTCACTTGACAGGTGAGCAATAATTCCCTGAATATCAGCTGTTAATTACATTCTTGTCACCTCGTCACTGTCGGTGACGACTGTCTCAGATGTGACACGGATGTTATCATCAGCCAGGTCAGACAACCGGGGATAGGACAGGTCAGGCAGCCAGGTATAGGACACGTCAGACAGCCGGGTATAGGACAAGGCGGACAACCATGAATGGGACAGGTCAGTTATTTGCCCACATTGACGGTGATGGCCAATATCTACTTGTGGGGCCCACATATATGCTTTTTGGCCCACATTTCTGCTGATGAGTCCACATCTTCCGTGATGGCACATACATCTATCGTAGACCCATATCAAGCTGTGTATTGTTTCTTATTTAACTTCTGAGTCTTTACCCATGGGCCTACATCTAGTCATGGACCCGCATCTGTTCATGAACCCACATCTAGCCATGGGCCACATATAATCGTGGTTAAGTAGATTTAGCGAAACGTGTTAACAGCTGGATGTGGCATAATAGCTATAGGCAGCTAAAGCTGCTGACGCATACCAGCTGTCCATATGCCTAGACCTTGCCACTTGTTAAATCTACGAGCTGTCTTATAGGCAACAGACGATCTGGGGTTCAAATTCCGTAACTGTTAGGTGCGAAGGGTGTTTCATCTTTCATTGCGCCTCATTGTTCCTGAAAAAAGGTTGGGCCACCTTAGCCGAACGTGGGCGCCGAAAATGCAGAACTGGTGATGCGGTTCAGCAGAAATTTGCACTCCCCGCGGTTCAAATCGGGGCACTGTTACGCGAGAAGGGTGTTTCGTCTTTCATTTCGCCTCATTGCCCCGGGAAAAGACTTGGCCAACTTAGCCCAGCGTGTGCGCAGAAATGGCCGTCAACCAGCGACACCTACGACAACGACGACGACGACAACAACAACAAGTCGCATACCGACACTCGCTAATGTCCATGCGGCTATGTACGTGCCGATTGGTGGCCAAGCGCCTACCCGGGGCAGCCGAGCAACCCGATATTGAGGGAACCAGTCTGAACAACAACAAAAAGCCGAACCCAACAGCAGTCGGTTGATGGATGAGAATCAATTTTGAGCCAGATCATCATTGGCCGACCAGTCGTCTTCTTACAGCGTTCCCCGTTATAGCGTTCGTCCCTACACGATTCCCCGTTATAATCCCATCCCTATCGCGCTCCCCGCTATACCGCCGTCGGTACGGCGTTCCTCGTTACGCTGCCGATATCGCATAGGGCTAGTTCTTGGCGGAGATAATTTAGTTTCCCTGTCGTCTGAGCGGGGCCTCGGTTCCCCGATACCCTGCCCCGTCAGCTAAACCACCGAATACGTCATTGTTAACCCCGATAATTGCGCTCCCTGCCGGAGGCCACGGATAAAAAGCGGGAGACGAATTAAATATAATTAAGAGTGATTCGTTTCGATGACGTAAAGGCCTATGTCGGAGTCGACTTCGTTGTTATTGTTGTTGTTGTTGGTGGTATGATTGTTGTTGTCTGATACAATAAAACGTAGGAGCTTACAGTTCACACTGGCTTATAATTCAACGTCAGTATTACCATTGGGTGTAAACGTGTATCTGCGAGGCTGTTCATGCGACATGAACACGTAAGGTTCGGTGTACTCAGCATACGAGTAGCATACGAGTGACGGCGATAGGGTGTTGAATTTTTAATGACCGTGGGATCTAATCAGAAACCTGTCTCTCTATTAATCTGTCTGTCTGCCTATTTTTGTCTGTCTGTCTGTCTGTCTGTCAGTCATTTTGTTTGATATAGTTCATCAGACAATAAAGTACTTCGGCTCAATCGTTTGTTTCGGTAGGAATTATTTCCTCGACCAGAATACTAACAGACAGACAGACAGACAGACAGACAGACAGACAGACAGACAGACAGACAGACAGACAGACAGACAGACAGACAGACAGACAGACAGACAGACAGACAGACAGGCAGGCAGGCAGCCAGACAGACAGACAGACAGCATCCCATTTAAATCGGCTAGATGGCAGCACACTTTAACAAGGTTAACCATCCGCAAAGTTGTGGGGCGAGAAATTGATGGCCGAAATATTCTGAACAATTCTGAGTCAATAACGGGTTTCTTACCCGTGATTCTCTAACTTAGACCGAACACCCTATTTCTAAACCATCGGAGCTCAATCAGATAGTTGGGTTTTGGATAAGCTGACCGTCGAGCGCCTGGAATATCAGCGTCGAGCGGCTGTAGATTTTGAACCGATATTCCCCTCTTTTTACTTCGGCTATGTACTGCCTGAGCTAATATGCCGCCGTGTAGCCGGCTTTCGAGTCCCGTAGACTGGACCTGTCACTAAGCAGAGCTGTTAACGTGGGCATGTAAAATCTTTATCTGGTTGCACGAAGTGGCCATCCATCATGCGTCTCAGCGGGCTTGTAATGGCTCGGCTGATATCTGACTATAGCATCGGGCGCGCAGACAGGCATACAGACAGGCACATAAAAGCAGACGCTTAAACTGACACAAAGGTCGGCTTAGAGACAGGCATATAAACAGTCGCAGATGTTAACATTCGGACAGGCGTGGAGTCATATATAGCTAGCCACAGATATAGGCATATGGACTTGCATATATGTAACAAGATAGAGATATGGACATAGACATGTGCACCGAGTGACATATGAACATTCAGAAAGATAGGCATACCGGGTAGACTTGTAGACAGTCGGGCATATTGCCAAGTACACAGAAGTACAGGTGCCGTCTGGCAGGCTTATAAATAATCACATATAAGGCATAAATACAGTCATTTATACAGGTACGGGCGCATATATATATGAAGGGCATATATATTATAGCTACACAGACTAACAATGAGCTGGACAATACTTATCTCTAGATGATAGTGAGGGTTGTATTACTATAGGCTACTTCCCGTATTCTTGATGGCTATATATCACCCATAATATACCTCACAACGAACATTCTACAACTGCGACACAAACGGATGAAAATAGAACGTAATGCAACGGAGAAGATGAGCGGCAAGGCGGGAGAATATTTTGGTCATGTTTATATTCTTGAAATTCGATCTAATTGGAAGACTTAATATTAATAAAACCTTTATTAGCCTATATGGTGGTGGGGTTGATGTGTGTGTATGTATGTGTGTGTATGTGTGGCGTGCGTGCGTGCGTGCGTGCGTGCGTGCGTGCGTGCGTGTGTACGTACATGCATGCGTGCGTGCGTGGGTGGAGACACAAACGATGGCGTAATGTTGAAGCACAGTATCTCACAAATTCATTACCAAGTCAGCAATTATGACAACGTGTACTGTTAGATATGAATACTGGGTAATGTAAGCATTTGTAATGTATGATAGAGACTGGTGGTAATGTATATTGTTAGATATAGATGGCATGAAGGCTGAGTAATGAAGGCCGGTAGGCGATTGTAATTTAGAAGATAACCCACGTTAAGTGTGATGCAGCCGGGCGGCGTATTGTACCAATTAGTGTATAATGTGACCAATATTATGTATGATGTGGTGAGTGTAATGCATGATGCAGCCGGGGTAATGTATAAGATAGCCCGCGTTATGCGTGATGTAGCCGGCGTAATGTATGATTTGGCCTTTGTAATGTATGACGTCACTCATATAAATGTGCATAACATAGCTATTGCAATGTTGTAAAACGTTGACTGAAGTAATGTAATAAGTATATCTGTAATGTGTACTTTCCAAGGCTAAGTTAGTAACGCTTTATATTACACTGACTGCAGTATGTGTGATTATCCTAGCGATTGTAATAATATATAATAATACTACTGTAATAATGTATAATAACATTACTATAATAATGTATAATAACACTACTATGATGATATATAATAACACTACTTTATAACCTAGCCCTAGCTTAGGTATGTAGTACCTATAATTGTGTATACACTTGCAACTACAATTTTGTATCGCGCATGTTGTATTGTACAGCCAATATAATGTTGTATTATACAGCCAGTATAATGTAGTATTATACATCCAGTATAATATAGTATACTTTAGCAATGTAATGCCATATTCCAGCTCTCTGCCTAGGAACATTAACTTATATCTCGACAGTCGACATGACATGCTCAGTTCGCAGTTTGTTGACAAACGCACCAACTGTACCGGAAGTAGTCTGGCCCAAAGATCACGTGCCATTACTTAACAATGGCGTCGGCGCCGCTTCCGCAACGCGTCGCCGATCTACGAAAAGCCGTTAATATTTCTCGGCAAGTGACGCTCCTCAGGCTCGTACGACGAGATCTAGGATTTGACGAACGAGATCCGATAGCGTGCAACCCGGTCAGCCGACGCCATCTTTGCACCGTCACCGATGTGACGTCACAACATGGCGTCCGACGTCGACCAATTAGCGGCTTTCCGCAGCCATCGTCCACTTCCGTGAATGACGACACGCGTCCCACAAATTACGTCATATGTCTGACAAAATATCTGTCACCCGACTCAGTATCGGTCAGATCGAGGCTCCGACGCCATATTTCTTCATTCTATGACGTAATCAGCCTCACGGACGAGAGATAAACGTCTTGATGGATATTGAGAGGGAGTAGATTGGGGGGGGGGGGGGGGAGATTTCAGAGACTGGAGGGTTTATCTGTGAGGATGAACTATAACATCGGTCTTACTGTTCATCGTGTCAGACCACATGGTCTTGAACCGGTTTATGTTATGTTATAAGCCATTAGGCGGCCATATTATTATAATTCCTGGCCAACGTCAGCTGCGGTCCTGTCGAAATATCACGTGATCTCTGACGTATTTTACGTCCGGCTGTCGTAGGATGTCCGTTTAATTGCGTACAGCGCGGGTAGGATTTTGATCGCGGAACTATTACGACGAATAAGACATGAAAAGCCTCACTCACTCATCTACTCACTCACTCATCTACTCACTCACTATCTACTCACTCACTTTCTAATCACTCACTATCTACTCACTCACTATCTACTCACTCACTATTCCTCAATTATTCCCTCCCTCACTCATTTACTCTCTCGGGCGTGCTGATGGCGCAGCGGTTAGAACACTGAGTTGCAAGCGTCCAGACTGTGGGTTCGAATGACCCTAATACCTGTATAATTATGTGGAATATATTTCCTGATACTGACGCCCCTCGGTAACATGTTCCAGATGTGATCAGTGATGAGACAAACTGACTCACTGACTCACTAGATAGCTCACAGATTTTGTGATGGAAGTGAAGTTCATTTACGCCTCACACAAGCATACACGTGGAAAATATCCCCATGTGTGCGTGTGTGCGTATATATGATCTGTGTGATATAATGGATGAATATATATATATATATATATATATATATATATATAAAAGCAAAAGTATGACCATTAAGAAGCGATTCCATTATCTTGGCACAATTTTGATATGCTTCATCGATTACAAGATCTTCCCCCCCCCCCTACAAGTGGCGTAATGCTGTGACACGTTTGCACTAAAGAAGCAACACTGTGACACGTTTGCACTAAGGAAACAATACTGGCCATTTTCACTATCTACCATTATATATTGTTAACAGTTTGGCTTCTAATTGTTTGGTGTTCTAGAATTAGAGCACAATTGTCTTGGGTCTAATAACAAACAAAGATAAAGTAGGAAGAAGATTGGACAAGATGAAGAAGCGTCTAACTTACTGTCATATAACTACCATCATTATCATTAGACGATGATATATATATATATATATATATATATATATATATAAAGAGAGAGAGAGAGAGAGAGAGAGAGAGAGGTGAGCTCCGGTGGCCTAGCGGTTAAGCACCCGGCACTTGGTGCCAAAGGTCACAGGTTCGAACCCCGCAAGAGGTCGAAACTTTTCCAGAGATTAATTTCTCGGCTCACAACATCGTGGGTGGCTGACCACGTTAAATGGCGCTGCCGTCTCCACTTAATTATTTAAAATAAAGGGGGACGTTAAAAACCCCCTGAGGACGTAAAACACTCTGGCAGTGACCACCCTCAGGGTATTTCGGCTCCATCTTTCCGTACTGCTCCCCTGTGAGTGGTGGGGGAGGAGATTTCTCAACCACTCCAACATAGAGGCTGTGCTTCGAAATTTAAGCTTTTTGGGGGCAAAGCCTGGGAGTAAAATTCTCCCCCCGGAACCCCAAGGAACAACCCCCAAAAAAACCAAACACACCACCCAAAAACAAAAAAACAACACACACACACACACACACACACACACACACACACACACACACATATATATATATATATATATATATATATAGAACGAGAGAGAGGGAGAGAGAGAGAGTACTCAGTCAGCTAGGTCACGAGGACGCCAGGGCGGTGGTGGTGATGTAGGGAGTATTGAACGCTGGAAGCATTTTGATACGCAATCTTCCATGATAAAATACGTCTAGTCGCCCCATCTATAGGACAGTAAATAGTACAGCCCACCGTCACCGTCTGTTTGTATTTACAATTTCTCAGTCAATATTGAAACATCCAGTACGGGTTATAGTTTGCTGTTATTCGATATTCATCTACAGCCAAATAATCCCTGTGCATACATGTTTCTGTGTAACCTATGTCCCGGTCTCTCAAATGGCGTTTCAACGGCCTAATCGTTACTGCGTTCGGCCACATATCTCTGGCAACCGGGTTCGAACTGCGGCCGTGCTATGTCAGAAGAATGTTTCATCTTCCTCTTCGTCTCCTCCCCTTTAGTGATAGCTCTCTGTCCATTTAGTCTACCACGTGTACAAAGGTGACTGTAAAACAGCAACATTTACATTTTTCCCAAGTCTGTCCTAAGAAAATTGGCTTTTGGAGCAGTTACCAAAAGAACATTAAAACAAAAACACAAACCAGTCACTACTAGATAGGAACGCAAGACATTTATATTGTTATTTACACACACACACACACACACACACACACACACACACACACACACACACACACACACACACACACACACACACACACACACACACACACACATATTATAATACATCGGCTGAATGTAAAAATAAAACATGTATTTCTTTTATAAACATGTAAATATCAATGCAGTTGAACTACTTTCAGTCAACTTCCGCTTTTTGACCACGCCTAGTCACGTGTTAGTTTTATTGACTATTAACACCAAACATATAAACATATATGTGGACAAAACTGATAGATTTAGACTTATGGACAGATCTAAATTGTAAGGCAACTGTCTACTAAGTCACGGTATCGCTCTAAAATCCCCTTTCCCGACATCATATATTGTACGTGTACTACATCCTGATTGGCTGCTGAGACAATTCTTCCTCTTATGTAAGCCATTTTGTGAGTAGAAGGACGGATCGGGGTGAGGTTCCCCGAGGGTAGTCTATAACAGAATGTGTTATATATCCGAACTTAGTAGTACACCCACACAGACACACACACACACACACAGAAAAGAGAGAGAGAGAGAGAGAGAGAGAGAGAGAGAGAGGGATATATATATATATATGGCAAGTACGCGCCACATCTTCAAATTACTATCTTATCATTACTATGGCAACATTGTATAACAGCATATACAAAATGGGGACCGGACGCCACCTACAAGTAGTATTGATCGCTAATCGATTGGGTAGTCAGCGGGGGGTCGGGGGCGATTTGTTGGCTAATAAGTCTGCTGCTGCTGGGTTCGGTGCAGCTCTGAGTTGTGTTGATGTAGACTATGCAATCTTTTTAACTGATGGAAGTCTTGTCGCCCACCCACTTCCGGTCTCGTTGCCTCTTCCTGTTCCGGTCGCGTTGATGTCGGAGACACACTTGGCATACGTCGTTAATCTGACGTCATAGCCCCCCCCCCCAATGGAACCGGATGTCGGCCATGTTTTCGCACAAACACCACTCCTCACGTGCGCATGCGTGTTATGCGATCATTGGCTACAGATGGCGGTGTGGATAGTTTCGCTTTAGAAGATTTACACAACAAATAACATAAAGTTGTTATATTATATACAGCTTCTGCTAGACATAATCCATATGATAGTAATATTTATATTACAATCTCACTCCTCCCCCCCCCCCTCTCTCTCTCTCTCCCCTACTATCTATCCGTCGATCAGTTTATCTACCTATCTATTTCTATATCTAATATCCGTAATTAAAATCAATATTTCAACTGTCTTCCGGCTCCAGTCCAAATATCAAAATCAATAAAGTGTATAAAATGTTAATAATTAATGCGCATTATGTTTAAAGCATAAATAAACAGTTACATCATTTTTATCTACAAGATCACCTTAGGAATGTATTCCCCTAAGGATAACATTGTCAGTAGAGTAAGGAAGTTCACCGTGATGCACGGAAACAGAGAATACAAGATTACTATTTGTACCAAGAAATATTGCACGTTTCTAACAGAACCCTCCCCCCCCCCGACTATTATTGCGACTTGCATCTTATTCTTCGTACAAATGAAGACGACAACTTCTTGACACAGTTCGCCATTGACACACGCACGCGCGTGCACACACACACACACATACGCATACACACATACACACACACACACACACACAACACACACACACACACACACACACACATATATATATATATATATATATATATATATATATATATATATATATGACTCCACCCACTAA
Organism: Paralvinella palmiformis; assembly: GCA_025642065.1. Taxonomy (NCBI): domain Eukaryota; kingdom Metazoa; phylum Annelida; class Polychaeta; order Terebellida; family Alvinellidae; genus Paralvinella; species Paralvinella palmiformis. Next base: position 326,337 of record JAODUP010000362.1, read on the forward strand.
ATAAGTTTGATGACGTTTTCGTTAAGAAGCAGATACAGAAATAAATAAATTTTCACAGACGTTTATTTGCGCACATTTGCGCACATATAAACGTTCATTTATTGGTTCATATAGTTGCTACCTTCATCTGTAAAACATGCACTAATTCTGGAGGATGAATATCACCAATCCAAGATGGCTGCTACCCTTTGCCCAATTTTGCAGAAACATTTTATTTTCCACACAAAACTTTTATGTTTAGGTCAGCAAATGATTAAACAATTACTGGGAACGTTTATGAAATAAACAGTTGTATCTGATCTTAAAGGATGGTGCAAAAACGAAGTGAATACATGGACTCCCTATTATCGCCCACCTATAACACGGTCGATGGCTTGTAGACACCAACGACCGGATCAGTCCCACTATTATATATATTTATATATATATATATATATATATTATATATATATATATATATATATATATATATATATATATATTGGGGCCCCGTTTATATATATATATATATATATATATATATATATATATATATATATATATATCGCTCTATTCATAATACTCCGCAAATGAGTTGTTTAATCACGGAGTTAGTTACCCTCGTGATACGTAGCCGAACTCGCAACCAGCAGGTTTGTAGCGAAACGCCCTAACAACTGTCCCCCATATCTAGCACGTCACTCTACACATTAGATGAATATTTTCAGCTATATCTTGATATCTGTTATCTATGATATAAAATTTACGAAAATCAAGATCAATTAGCGAGTTGATGGATGTTGATTAGACAAAAGTGACAGACCCGTAGGTGAGGATTGCGAGGGTTTCCACAGAACTCAACCGTTTTTCATTATTGTTTTTCTAAAGGTTCTTTATTCTAACATCATCAACAGTGTACGATTAATCACACGAAATAATATTTATTCACTAAATGCAGCATTTCCCAATCCTCCTCCGACGTTTCCCATCTACGAGACGGGACCAGAACCGAAGCTGGGAAAATCAGTTTTTTTTTCTAACGGGCCACTCTACCGTTGCGTCAAACGGCCATGGATCAACAATGAAAGCTGTCGGGGTGAGGGGGTGGGGGGTTGTACGGGGTGGGGGTGTTGTACGGGAGGGTTGTACAAGATGGGGGGGGGGGGTGCATTTAGTTATGGTCAACAACACAAATTCACAGCACGGAATCTTTCTTTAAATTAAAATAATTGACAATTAATTAGCTAATTCTTCACGAAGAAATCGACGCCGTTTTCGGCTTCGAGTGATTTCGTGCTAAGAAATAGGAATCGCTGTCCGCCATGTTTAATTGATCAGAGAGAATCCGAGTGTTTTTTTCAGGATCCGGGAGGGGGGAGGTTTCGGGGTGTGGTTTATTTCCGTTTTCGGAGTGTTATCAAGATAGGATCGATATCGGGAGGTCACTAATTGATTTACATAATGCTGAATGATTGTTAATTGCCTTTGTTACTGGATTGTTCTCATAGAGTGAGAGTGATGAGCCGTGTGTGTGTGTGTGTGTGTGCGTGTGTGTGTGTGTGCGTGCGTGTGTGTTTTTGGTGTATATAATAAGGCACAGGCACAGATAATCCGGAAACTGTGAATTCAAACTCTGGACGTTTCTTCAGGGGAACGAATCCAGAGTGGCGATGTTTCTTGCTGAAACATGTGTATTGTTTCTAGTAGATACACCGTTTGGAAGAATCATCAGGCTACACGATTTATACAATTGACTAGACTTAGAGCGTCCCATCAATATGTCTGGGTGTGTGCTTGCGTGTGTGAGCGTATGCGTGAATGATTGTGAGTGGTGCGTGCGTCCGTGCGTGCGTGTGTGCGTGCGTGTGTATACAATTGAGTGCGTGCGTGGGCTTGCGCCTATTAGTGTAATATCAGAACCGTATCATTAGACGATCAAAACAATATAAACCTAGAAGTAGGAGAAGAGACAAGACACATCTTTAACCGATGGCCAACAGACGGCATCAACCAGTTCTAGACATGGACTATAGCGAGCGGCCCCTATAGTGGACTATCGGCGGTTAACAAATGACTTATAATGTCTAGGACACCTGTCCACCGGACTGTCGTCATGGCAACCAAATGGCTTACGTAATGCGGCTGGTAGCGATGAGGCATCGAAAGGACGCCGAGACGAATGGATCCGGTTGAAGGCTATAGTCGAGGTGGTTATGGCATTTAGACATACGCAGCCGCATACGCCCGCCGGCCCGCTCGCACGCACGCGCACGTACGCAACACGATTGGTGAGATATTACGTGTCTCAGCATGAAAAGTGGCATGCACGTGAAAAGGACGTGCTATTTGAGCTGAGTGAATTATCTTTGTTGGTAGTATTGCTGGTCACACTGGAGGTAATAGAATTATAGACACATGTTATATATATATATATATATATATATATATATATATATATACCACACAGACACATACACAATCGCCCCACCCCCGGCACACAAACGCTATGACCCGTGTGTTGAGGAATTTATGAAATTTACTCAATGATTCTTTGTAAATATGATGTTGTATGGCGGTAGTGGTGTATTGTTATTTTTATTAATGTGATGATGGCGAATAGATAAGTGTGTATGTGTGGGGGTATTGGTTTATATATGTGTGCGTGTGTTTATGTTTGTGTGTTTGTGCGTGTGTTTATGTTTGTATATATATATATATATATATATATATATATATATGTGTGTGTGTGTGTGTAGTGCTGTCTGTCTCCTGATGAATCGCCCAGAGTTTGAATTCACGATTGCAAATTATGTTTTACAGTGCCTTAATCCAGTTTGTTAACAGACAGACAGACAGACAGACAGTGCGTGTGTGGGTGTGTGTGTGTGTGTGTGTGTGTGTGTGTGTGTGTGTGGTTGAAGAAACTTAAAATGCGGAAGAAGTGATCTCTTCCAGACACTGTTAAATAAATATTTAGGAAAACCCTACCATGTAATATAAAGATGTACAAAAACAGATAAGATATAGATGCATCATAAAGGATATTTATTAACTACTCTCAACTTCTTAGATATAAGCTTATCAAGAATGCTTCAGGAATAACATTGCTGTGGGAATTCCCACATGTACCACATATATAAATACTAGGATTAGGCCACTCATAAGCTAATTAGTTGTTTCAGAGAGACGGGACACACCCTGTTTCATAACTAGGACAGCTGGCATTGGAATCTTTCACCAACTTACGTATAGGATTCCCTGTCATTAATAATAACTAGCCTTTAGAAAGCATAAACCAAATTTGACGACAGTAACACACTCAGCCACCACAGACACGACCCCCCACAGTTATTACAAAGGTAGTGTAAATGTAAGTGATTTCTGATTTGTTTGTAAACCTAAGGATACTGTACTGGGAGTAACCAATCATGAGAAAGAGAGATAACACAGTCTCTGACAGTGACAACACAATCTGACAGAGACAACACAGTCTCTGACAGTGAAAACACAGTCTCTGACAGTGATAACTCAGTCTCTGACAGTGACAACACAATCTCTGACAGTGACAACACAATCTCTGACAGTGACAACACAATCTGACAGTGATAACTCAGTCTCTGACAGTGACAACACAGTCTCTGGCAGTGATAACATAGTCTGACAGTGACAACACAGTCTCTGACAGTGACAACACAGTCTCTGGCAGTGACAACACAGTCTCTGGCAGTGATAACACAATCTGACAATGACAACACAGTCTCTGACAGTGACAACAGAGTCTGACAGTGACAACTCAGTTTCTGACAGAGACAACACAGTCTCTGACAGTGACAATACAGCCTCTGACAGTGACAACACAGTCTCTGAAAGTGACAACACAGTCTCTGACAGTGACAACACAATCTGACATTGACAACTCAGTTTTTGACAGTGACAACACAGCCTCTGACAGTGACAACAGAGTCTGAGAGTGACAACTCAGTTTCTGACAGTGACAACTCAGTTTCTGACAGTGACAACACAGTCTCTGACAGTGACAACACAGTCTCTGAAAGTGACAACACAGTCTCTGGAAATGACAACACAGTCTCTGACAGTGACAACACAATCTGACAGTGACAACTCAGTCTCTGACAGTGACAACACAGTCTCTGACAGTGACAACACAATCTGACAGTGACAACTCAGTTTTTGACAGTGACTGTTTGATTGGATAGAGTGTATTGTGGACAATATCAGTAAGATCCCATCAATAAGATCCCATCAATAAGATCCCATCAATAAGATCACATTAATAAGATCCCAGGAATAATATTCCATGAATAAAATCCACCAGTAAGATGCCATCAATAAGATCACATCAACAAAATCCTATCAATAAGAACCCATCAATAAGATCACATTAATAAGATCCCATGAATAATATCCCACCAGTAAGATCCCATTAATAAGATCCCACCAATAAGATTCCACCAGTAAGTTCCCATCAATAAGATCCCATCAATAAAATCCCATCAATAAGATCAATAAGGATAAACAAAGGTCGATCTTCCCTTGTCAAATCAACAGAACTCCGTCTATAACCACCCGTCCAAAATCCACCCCCATCTCTCTCTCCATATATATATATATATATATATATAGAGAGAGAGAGAGAGAGAGAGAGAGAGAGAGAGAATGACTAGGGACATCCATAACTAAATGGCTTCTTTATTACGGCATATCAAATTACCATCAACTTTTCCAATCGGTCATTGATGACCCAGGAAGGTTGGATAGAGCCAGGAAATCATCCATCAAAGCGGCTTCAGCCACGCAACTAAATCTCGATTCGTTGATTGTAGCACATCGTTTAGCGTGTTCCTAACGACCTGACCCGACCAAGTCGGCTTACTGGTGTTTCGTTAATACGAAATAAACACAGCAGTTTGTCTTCATCTTTCTAGCATCGTTCAAAAGGAAAGACCCCATTATTTAACTCAACTGATGGATACACACACACACACACACACACACACGAAGGGAGAGACATAGAGATAGAGAGCAGAATACACCCTCATAAAACACGGAGAGGGTGAGAGAAATAGAGGGGGGTGCATTTGCACACACACAGTGAGAGGCAGAGAGAGAGATGTGTGTTACGTTGATGGTGTATATTGGCGTACTCCATCAATATTTCGAGCATTGTAAGATATTCTGAAATGTGTAATCATAGCCGCCCGTCTGGGAGCCGACGAGAAAACTATCTCTCCAGCTAAATACGATAAACATTAGCACAATAGAGAGATCTGAGCCGGCGTTTTCTAGGACGGCCATAAAACGATGCGCGGCTAAACACGAGACGGTGACGTCATCGCTTCTGGGCCACGGGTCGTACTAAACGCCGCACGATCACTCGATAATATTAAGAGCTGACTGATTTATGGCGAGATGGACTCGGTGAAAGAGACGCGAGAGAAAGTAATAATTTTTTTTAATGAGGAAGAAGGCAAAATGCGGATGGGGATTGTGGATACTGGCCGAGACGCGACGACTAGGTGGCGTATTAGCCCGGAACATGGCCGCGTGTTGACTGTGAGCGGTTAGTCGGCGGGTCAACATAATTATGTAGGTAATTCGGGGAAATAACTGTGCTTAGAATTGCGTCACGCGAGCTAGTCACATGATCGCTGGAGTTCTGTTTTGTTTATACGCTTACCGGGCGAAGATTGCCCTTTTTGTTTCGTACTCGTCATCTTTTCGATGGTTTATTCCGGGGGGGGGGGGGTAAGGGCGGTTCGTTGGCGTTGTTTATTTGGCTATTCCACCAGCACATTTCACTTCACGCGCCTGTTCACACGAACTAGCGCACCTGCACGCAAGCACGGACTCGTGCACCAGCACGAACAGGCGTATACACGCAAATTAGGCGGCTGCGCAAATCTACTCAAACGTTGAGCACCATTTTATATGAGGGTATTTATCTTCCTGTGGCTGTAATCGAATAAGTGGCTCCTAGCATTATCCTAAGCCCCTTATCCACTGTGCTATCACGTGACAGAAGTGATGGTAGATTATTCTGGCATTCATATCTCGTATATAAAAATACATGTAATTTGCTGGTCAATCCAAAATTGACCAGCAAATGACGAGAGTTGACTAGAACGAGGTAACACTACATGAACTTTTTGTACTGATGTAAATATTATTCGCTGACTGACTGACTGTCTGACTTACTGATTGACTGACTGGTTGAGTGACTGCCCGATTGCATGACTGACTGTCTGGCTGCCTGACTGCCTGCCTAACAGACAGACAGACTGAATTACTGACTGACTCACTCACTCACTCACTGACTCAGTCACTCACTCACTCACCCACACACTCACTCACCCTAGTATACGAATTCGCATGATCAGTGATTGGTTTCAAACCACGAAGCCTAACATTATTTTTTGTCATTATTCTGTTCAATTGACTGCCAATTCATCGACCCCCAAGTACCCACCCCCGGCGTGTTGCCCTAATGACCAGCTCACCCAACAAACCACACTAGCCGGTCGATAACTCGCCAAGATTCGAACCCGATACCTCCCACTAAGGCACGGATCAGCTGCCGCCATCCAATGGGCCGAGTAAAACATGAGAACCAAACGTCTACATTGGTTCGGCCTAGCACTAAGATGTGGGTCATCAAGTAATCGACCTCGGTGGTGTGCTTTTTTTAAAATACCGGGTGAGGAGGAAGAATGACGTGTGTTGATGTTATCTTCAATGTTTGTGTTGTAGAGCAAATGTGAAATCTCTACCCTATCACAGACGGTAACATGACAACGAAATCTGTCACATGATCCAGCTGTTAACATCTAATGAGAACAGCTGGGTGTCGGTAAACGTGTAAAAACCATCCCGATCTCATTACCTGTCGGGGGGGGGGGGGGCTTGTATTGGAGATGTACTTGTGCACGATTAAATGGCGAAGTGTGCGTGTTATGTGTGTGTGACATTTGGATGTGTTTGTGGGCACACACACACACACACACACACGCACACACACACGCACGCACGCAAACACACAGCCACACACACACACACAGAGACATTTGGTTAGAGTCACCTCCAGCAGGCCACTAAATACCACAAGGACACCATTCAGGGTTGTTCTATACGCCACACTCACCTAGTCTCCGGTGGACTCCGGTAAGGTCATCAACAATAAATGAATTTGCGACGACTATTGTCACCAGTTCTGGCGGTAATTAGTCCCTCGTGTGGCCTATCCTATGGCACGGTGTACAACAAACACGGCCACCACCGGGCACCATCACACCACTCAAGGTGGTATATAGTTCGGCCTGTTCGGAAAATGGCACCGCCATAATGGCCGAAAACAGACACAGAATTGGAGGAGTGTTATTGTGCTTGGCACAGATGATGATGATGGTGGTGGTGATCGGGATGACGATGGTGATGGTGTTGACCACGATGGTGATGACGACGATGATGATGATGATGAGATTAAGGATATATACGTTCCCTGTTAGAGTGAAGTTGGTAGTGTCTGTGGAGTGTTTCATCGTTCAATAAAGCCCTGACTGACTGACTGACTGTCTGACTGACTGACTGATTGACTGACTGACTGACTGACTGAATAATTGACTGACCGATCAGTTGACCAGCTGGCCACCCAGCTGATTGGCTAACTGACTGACTGACTGACTGACTGACTGACTGACTGACTGACTGACTGACTGACCAATTGACTGACCAATTGACTGACTGGCCGACCATCCCATCAATCGACTGACCAACCGACCAATCGACTGACTGACTAACTGACTGACTGACTGACTCATACACCCAAATACACCCATCCACCCACCCAATCACTCATCCACTCCTAGATATACGCTAGCGACCCGGAAGACACCGAAACGCCATTCCGTAGTAATTTATTGGCCACATCAAGCCTGGAACAATGGGCGATAAACGGGAAACAAGAACAAGCTCGCTGGTGTTCGATATACGCAGAGACAGAAAAAAGGCGCCGCTCAAATGGCCGCCATTCATTACGCGATTCCTTCCACGTCGCTGGGAATGAATGTATCGGTCGTTGGTCATCTCAGTCGCTGCTCGAACCTCGCTGCCGCCAGAGGGGGCCACACTCGGAACGAGGACAATTAAGGATCATCCATTATTATGTAAAACAATTAGCAATCTTCCGATATCGATCTCGTCGGTTCTCTCGCCGAAGTCGAAAGGATATAACAAACGTAGATAAAAAAAGCCCGAACCATCTCTCGCGAGGAATTAAACGCGGCCGAAATGACTCGCCACAAGACGGGCACATTTGTCGCGGTACGAAATGGCCCCGCTAACGAACGCGAAGTCGTGTGACGTAGACGAATGGCGCTGGGTCGGTTGTTGCCACACGACGAGGATATTCCTAGCGGGGGACGAGAAGACTTTCATTTTTGCTGATTGTTTATTATTATCGGGGTTTATATGTATATTGCGCTTCCCCGTTTTCGATATCAGTCATATCGGATAAATTGGAGATGTGGTAATGGAGATGTTCTCATAAAAGTGGACTCCGAGTTCGGATCATTTGCTCTCGTTTCGGCACTTAGAATCGACCGACTCCATCGTCTCGTATGTCGTAATAGGGCATTAAAATGAGATGAGACTAAATGGCATTTTTATGCCGAATCACTCACTCACTCACTCACTCACTCACTCACTCACTCACTCACTCACTCACTCACTCACTCACTCACTCACTCACTCACTCACTCACTCACTCCTCCACTCATGAATGAATGAATGAATGAATGAATGAATGAAATGAATAAGTGAATGAATGAATCAGGGAGTGAATAGAATGAGTGAGTGAGTGAAGGAGTGAGTCAGTCAGTAATTAAGTGAGTGAATGAATAAGGTTTAGCGAGGCGTTACCTAAACACCCTCAATTATTCCCCTCCTCTTTTAGTCTCCCCCCCCCTTTACACTATCCAGAAGGACAGCCTAATTCTAGATCCATGATTTACTGGAGCTCCAACAGAGGGCGTCCTGTCATTATATCAGTTATGCCGTACGTCATAACAACATGTCTTTCTGAATTTCTTGTTAAATATTCACTCAGTATTCTCTTATGAAGATGTTTCATTGTCTCTACCACCACCAACAACAACAATAACAACAACAGCTGGAACACTATCAACAACAACAACAACAGTAGTAGTAAGAAAACCCCCAACAGCAACAACAAGAGTAGTAGCAGACGCAGTCCAAGGTGTTAAGATACCTTTAAGCCTTCACATACAACGAGTAATGACAGAAAATAGTTCGGAAGAAAATTTCAAATTGGCGGATAGAGAACATTCATTCGCTCTCTTTCCTTCAGTTCCCCCCCCCCCCCCGTCTCTCTCAGTGGGCCATCACTCACTGAGAAATACTTCGGGTCTCGCATCAGCCATCCGATCTATTGTATCGTCGGCAACAAATCTTCTAACAACACCATCAGCCATAATACAGCCATAACCAGTACGTTAATCAAGCCCATATTATCGCCCAGACAAATGGTGGCTACACTGATTTATCGTCTGCCAGTCGACCAACTCTCCTGTACGGCGAATAACCGACAAGTTGTTGTAATTTTAAGAGCCATTCCCAGCCTAGGAATGGTCTCCGACCGAACTTCGAATAGCCGCTTTATACAGGACGGAGTAAGTTATCAGAGAATATCGCCCGCTGTGGGCGACAATATGATGCGATTGGTCCAGTTCGGTGATTAGAACCGCCGAAACCCGAAATTGGCCGAATATGGTTCCTTGACCTTTTTGGGTATCAGTGAGCCTCATGAGAATACGAGAATCTGATACAATCAGACAGGGATGTTGATATAGGATGTTATTATTCCTTCCCGCCCAAGTGAGTCTTCCTTGACGGTGTTTCAAATCGGGAACTGCTGGGCGGCCCAATATGTACATTATGTTGTTGTCTTGCGGCCACTTTTGTGCACGCGGTAAACTAAGTTGGCCGGGCGACCTCTAAAGGAAATGAGGTGAAGTGAAAGATGAAACACCCTGAAATTACAGAGCCAGATTCGGGCAGACACATATTCGATTGAAAAGGTAGGCACGGACAAATCCAGACGCCTGCATGCATATTTAGAGACAGGCAGGCAAACCAGGCAGGCAAACAGATAGAACGTCAGATGGAGACAAACATATAGTCACCAAAACCCTCCCCCCACAGACACACGCGCACACATGCTCTCTCTCTCTCTCTCTCTCTCTCTTAGTGCGCGTGTGTGTGTGTATGTATGTATGGGTGCGTGCGTGTGTGTGTGCACGCGCGCGTGTAAGTGCGTGCGTGCGTGTGTGTGTGTGCAACTAATAATGATCACTATGATGATGCTTATCATCACTATCATCATCTTGCCTTATTTCCAAGCCCTCATTCGGTCCTCTATTATGTATATTAATGGTTTGATGATTTAATATCAACAAAGCGTCTATAAATTACAAATAATATTACTCTAATCTAGATATAAGTTAAAACTATACTAACAATGTTACTGCTTGTGTTAGGTCCAATTTTAGTCATGGCACAGACACAAACATAGCGTGTGTGTATGTGTGTGTTTATTTTAGTATATATATTCCATTAACGAATAAATGGTGTTTGTTTTAATAGTACTAAATAAAGCACCGGCACAGATAATCTCAAATCATGAATTCAAACTAGGAACGATTCATTAGAGGACTTAACCTAGGGAAGCGACGGTTCAAGTTGAGACGTGTGTAATATCTCACCAGTCCCTAAGTCGCCGTGCAACCGAATCTCTCGGAAAAGTGCATCACTTACAGTCAGTTTGATCAAGAGTAACACATCGATGTGTTACACTTATATAGTCCTCACACATCCCTAAAGTAAGTTTAGGAACTTGTTGTTGTTTAACAACGACGTCCACGTCCTCAGAAGCTGAAATATAACGGACGATACCAACAAGGTTACTGCGACATTATGGAATAACCTTCAATTAACGACAAACAATGACAACACGAGCCAACTCCAGGAAGAATGCGAAAGATGAACGCTAACTTTGAGAGCGTTTCTTCCCGTACATTACACTCAGCAATCCTTTCCATAATCAGACCATGGTTGCTGGTCAGACACAACGACAAACGTTCACAGAACAAATGCATATTGAAGTCACCGTAAATATCAATCATCATCAATCATCCATTAGAAGCATGAGATTTCTTTTTCTGAAGCCATTCCAAGAGATCGAAATCCATTAACTTCGATCGACTACCGTTCCGCTATCCCATTATTGGGTATTTCCAATCACCTCCTTCCGTAATTGGACCAATTTTTCAGCAACACCTTACTAAGTGGATATTAAAACTTGAAACACAGCGAGATCCAAGTGGAATCTCTCCTCCTGATTGAATTCCTCAAGTAAGGTCACACTTGTAACACTTGTCAGGCGACAGCTTAGCCAGACTATAAGCTCTCTGTAGCCCCGAATCAATGGCTAATTAATTAGCGGTCTGTCCGAGTGACAACTGATCGATACCAAATCGATATATCAAGCAGAAGAGCCAATAGAGTCGTGAACCATCATACGTGGTTTGATCTTATGTCACATTGCCGTGTGTCAGAATCTGTGGCCGACATTTAGTAGCATTTGTTGAACATGGAGAGACTGTCGGGATTCTGGATATTTAGAGTCTGGAACCGACTGATGTTCGGCAGCTGTTCAGAATCGAATCCAGATTTTATTGTTTGGAATAATATCCTGGTTTTATCATTGTTATCTAAGTGACATGTTGGGTCATATATCTGATTGTGTGGTTCTGATACTCAGTAGGATAGTTAACACTTACCACCAAATACAATATCAAACTAATTCACACATACATACACACACGCGCACGCAAACAGAGAGAGAGGGGGGGGGGGAGCGAGAGAGGGTACAATATTTCCGTTAGTAGTACTCTAATGACTATCAGCTAATATTTCAGATCACGACTAAAAGCTCAGATCAGACGCTCGTCAACCGACACCAGCCCGTAAACAATACAATCTGCTGATATAGCGGAAGTCGTCAGCTGACAAAGATGGCGGCTCGATGTATACCGGACGTGTAATGTAAGGGGATAGTAGACAAGAACACCGACGACGAAGAGATATCTATATATAGTTAGTTGTAGAGAGGAGATATATTCTGATAGAATATAATAATGTCTGTTACTCAACGTCTGATTAGAATATGATGAGAAGTTAATCGGGTATTAACAAATCAACAGATCTGTGCGTTAATGTCTGTCAAATGTGTTTTATTATTAAGTGTCCTGATCTAAACTGTTTAAGGCGTCTCTCGGCTCCTCCGTATCTGTCTGCGTATTAAATGATGTGGTACTTGGTTCATTGTGGTGGTGTACCACAATTAGGTGGTGTAATACTTTATGGCTGTATACCAGTTAGTTGGTATGGTAATTTGTATTGGTATACCACAATTAGATGGCGTGGTCTTTTTGGTGATTTACCATGGTTGGTAATAAAACAGTCTAACATCCAGTTAAAGTTTTATTTGGTACATTGGCCAAAACGTCCTACATTGAATCAATAGTTGGCCAAAATGTCCAAGGCCAAAATGTCCTAGGCCAAAACGTCGGGCCCAAAACGTCCGTTGGCCAAAACGTCCTGAATTCACTTACCACAGTTACTTGGCATTGTACTCTGTGGTAGTATACCATATTTAGACGGTATTATACTTAATGGCAGTATACCGCAGTTAAATGGTATGGTACTTTGCGGTGGTATACCACTATCATATATCACGTCCCAGTTTCTAATGATATATTATAAGAAAGTAGTATGGCATTTTATAGTGGCATATCACTTTGACGTGGTATGGTAGATTATGGTTGAATACCACTAATAGGTAGTGTAATGATTTGTAATGGCATGACACTACAGTGAGGTATTGTGTTTTGTATTGATATGTCACTATTTTGTGTTTCATATTAGTTAGTAATAGTATACCATAGTAATGTTGTATGGTAGTTCAGTGTAATGTGGTTTGGTGATTTGTGATAATATATTAGTAGTATGTGGTATGGTAGTTACGACTGGTTTATTGCATTGTCATAGAAGGCTTGAGTCTATGTCTGTCTATCTTTCTGTCTGTGTGTCTGTCTGGTTGTCTGTGTGTCTGTCTGCCTGCCTGTCAGTCAGTTTGATTGTCCGTCCGTCCGTCCGTGCGCATGCTTGTCCGTCCGTCCGTCCGTCCGTCCGTCTGTCTGTCTGTCTGTCTGTCTGTCTGTCTGTCTGTCTGTCTGTCTGTCTGTCTGTCTGTCTGTCTGTCTGTCTGTCTGTCTGTCTGTCTGTCTGTCTGTCTGTCTGTCTGTCTGTCTGTCTGTCTGTCTGTCTGTCTGTCTGATCCTCTTTCACTATCAGTTGTGGATCTCTCATCGTTTTCTCTGCAAGCGTAGATAGTGGAGGTGGTCGTCTTGATGATCTGATTAATAGTAGTAGTAGTAGTAGTAATAGTAGTAGTAGTAGTAGCAGTAGAAGCAGCAGCAACAATGCTATTAGTCACAGCAGGAGCGGCACTAATAGTATTTATACTATCGGTAGCAGTACAACAGTAATGTTTAAATACCATCAACATATGGAGCCAGGTATCGATTATAGAACTGAAAACTCTCAACAAACGAAGGCGTTCGTTGTCGTAAAGACCAACAGATCTTGAGGCAATTTAAAAGACAAAATGGTGCCCCTCCTGTGTAAATACCACAAACTCGCGTCGACTGGTGATGACGTAAATCACTGGAAAAAAAACACCACCTCCGCTGAGAAATAAAAACAAATAAGTTGAGAAAAAAACATAGAAATATTATTGTAAAAACGAAGCGATGAACACCTGACAAGCTAAACGTCAACTTTTGATATAAATAATGGATTTCTTAAATACCGATTAGCACAGAATTGCTCGCCTTTTATACCAACTCGACCTGCAGAGTTTATTAAAAGGATTAATTATAGAATGTTCAGAAATATCAATTAATTTTACGACTTAGAGACTCTGCTCAGCGGGTTGTTTCGCGTGGAGACGCTTTTTGGGGGTGGTCGATTTGTCCCACAATAAATGGATCAGGTATACAGACCTGGACTATTTTACGTTCACTTGTCAATAAGCAATTCTCTGCTGCACGACTGACCATCGGGAAGACGAGAACCAGGGCCTAAGGGAGTCTGGGTCGAAATGACACGGGGACGGAACACACACACACACACAAACAACACACACACACACACAAACAATATATATATATATATATATATATATATATATATATATATATATATTATATATATACACACACACAATATATATATATATATATATATATATATATATATATATATTACATACATACATACATACATACACACACAAACACACACTGTTCTTTCTATGTGTGTGATAGATAGATAGATGGGTGGATGGATACAGACAGACAGACAGACAGACAGACAGACAGACAGACAGACAGACAGACAGACAGACAGACAGACAGACAGACAGACAGACAGACAGACAGACAGACAGACAGACAGACAGACAGGGAGAAAGGGGGGGAGGAGAGCAGATGAACATATATATATATATATATATATATATATATATATATATAACACGGACAAACGACAGATAAAGTAATTCAATTAATACTCGAGAAAGACTCGAGAGTGCCAGAAGAATTAGATTGATATTGTATTTGGTGACAAGTGTTAACTATCCCGGTGATTATCAGAACCACAAAATCAGAGATACGGCGTCCCTAGTGACCAGACATGTCCAACCAGAACGAGATAAGGCGGTATTCGGCGAGACTACCGCCGATGGCCACATCTGACCCCGAAAACGGCCATCGTGGCCCCTCGGCGACGAAGAACCGGGAGCGGCCCGAAAAGGCGGCGACGGATAGTCGACAGATGTCGACAGGAGGCTTGATGAGTTGGAAAAATGGCGAACAAAGATGGCCGACAAAGATGGCGACCCTTCATCTGACCCGTCATCATATATCTAGATCTCGGTAGCCTCACTCTAGGACACCACGCGACACCACGTCACGTCCAGTACAGCAATATCTCCAACATTTCATAACTTAACCGGCTCTCGACAAAATATAGATAAGATAGATTGAGGCATCCACGCTACAAATATCCCGACATAGACATTAGTCATTATATATTTACGAGACATTAATTCAAACATACAAGCCATCCACTTGGTTCACTCAACGGAAGCTGGATACTTCATTCCCGGTGTAATTCCTTGTTTGACACGAACTTGTCACAAATTGTGTCATGGATGGGTATAAATTGACAAGATAATAGACTGGCATAGATCGGTAAATTTCGGCCTTTGTTTTTACTCATTTTTGGTTTATATATGTGACGCACGCACGCACGCACACGCACACACACACACGCACACGCACACACACACACACACACACACACACACACACACACACACACATGTATATATAGAGAGAGAGAGAGAACACACTCACACAAACACACACACACAAACACACACACACACACACACAAACACACACATCAAGTTGTTAACCCGATTTCTTATAGTAATATCTTCCAAAGGAATGAGAAGTGGTCTTCCCTGTGTTTCCCTGTAAACACTACAGCAAGCTGAATGTGTGCGTGATAATCGAATTTCGCCGCTACTCCCTCTCCCTCTTTCTGAGTAAGAAGGTCGCCCGAAGGTCACGATGTGATCTCTAGAGTTTTACATATATTTGTGTGGTGTTTCGTTGAGAGAGAGGGGGGTGGGGGTGGGGGAGAGGTAATTAGGTTTGTGGTGTACTGACACAGAGTCAGCCATTTCTAGCATTTCGTTCTTCTATCAGAATTCCCAGCATGCTTCTGGGGTTATGTCAACCGGAAATGAACATCGACAAGTATCCGTTTTCCTGCCACCAGAGGTCGCCTCGGACAGTTGTTATTGTAGACCATACTTAGTCATCAGATAAGGATCTTTGTAGATAGACAATCAGACAGACAGACAGAGAATCAGACAGACAGACAGAGAATCAGACAGACAGACAGACAATGAGACAGAGAGAGAATCAGACAGACAATGAGACAGACAGAGAATCAGACAGACAGACAGACAGACATAGAATCAGACAGACAGACAGACAGACAGACAAACAGACAGACAGACAGACAGACAGACAGACAGACAGACCCATTCATCAATACAGATTAAATATACTGTTGACATCTTCTCTAAACGTGCCATCACCAGTTTTAAACTAGTCTTAACTGCCATACCACTTTACCGTTGTATGGTATTGCAAACTAACCATACTGCCTAATGCTACTGCAATACTACCAACCACTACACCACATTTGGGTGGCTCACTACTTCTACTACCGTGCCACGTTTAAATTGAACCTACCGCGAACTACCGTATCAGTGTATCACTTTCCTCCCAACCGTTAACCGTCACACTACCGCGCACTACCGTAACACATTCCAGTGAAATGCAACTACCGCACCACCTGCCAATGGCACGTCACTATCACGCTACTGAGAACCACTACCCACTACCGTGCCAGCCAGACAACAATACCTCAAGCAGCCTGTCAGTTACCATAACACGTGACGTCATTTATCCCCCTTTACAAAATGGCGTCCATTCTGTATAATTCGACGAAGTAAATGAACTCAGTAGATGATATATGACCAAATATGGAATATTTTTGGACAGAAAACCCCAAGCCGAGGTATGAAGCTTTGGTGCGGAGGGGGGTGGGGGTTGATGGCGACCAACAGACAGACAGTCAGTTCCTAGGGGGAGGGGATCAGAAAATGTCATGTTTATTGATATTATTGTTGCTGAAGGGCACATTTTATCAAACGTTTGTGTGTGTGTGTTTATTTGTTTGTGTTTATTTGTTTGTTTAGACCGTTTGTGTTTGCTGATTGTTATTATTTTATCGAAAGTAAAGCGTGTAATATACTGGATGTATATGTGACGTAATGATATATATTGATGCATTACGGGATGACGTATATCACTGATGTATGGCGTACTTCGTTCACATAACGGCTTCCTGTGAATATGCGACTTTTCAGCCGAGTTTTGGGACACCTAAGCCTCAAATTCAGCTTCCGGTTATGTTTCAGTCACGTGATGTAAACAAGAAAGAGGTTATTTGCAATTAAATATGATTGAATTCAATGTTTTCTAAACTCGACCGGGAAGTGCATGGCTTCGTTATCAACATGGTGGAGGTGTGGATAAGGAGAAAGGTCAAGGTCATGTTTGTTTTCGGTGAATGATATCAGGTGATTTAGCGATTACAGAAGGTGGTAATAAATGAGTGATTGTTTTTGGCTTTTTGTTGTTGTTGTTGTTGTTGTTGCTATTTTATTAGAACAGTTGTTATTTTACTACAGATAGATTTATTACTATATCGTATTCTAACCGTCGTATCTTTCATATTTTTGACGATCCGTGTTGCTAGTAACGCGTTTATAAGGCAAGTTTAGAATAAAACTGGTATAATAACATCGTACAACAACAACAACAACAACAACCCCACACACACGCACGCACGCATACACACACACACACACACACACACAACACTCTACGTGAAACCCAACTGTTAGAAAAATAAGATTGTGAAACCTAACATACCTAATATATATATATATATATATATATATATATATATATATATATATATATATATATATATATATATATATATATATATAGGTATTGCTTTTTATGGCAAGGGAGTGCTGCATACTTTTATATAACTCGCCCAGAATGTAACCAATCAGAGCTTACTACAAAGCTACCCCCACGAAGTCCGCTGAAGTGAAACCAACAATAACACCCAATCTCTCCACAAATACAACTACAGCTGGGACAAACTACTAAATGATGAGACATTAAGATAACACAGAAAATGTTCTCATAAACATCTTCAATCGACTAGAAGGAATAATAATAATAATAATAATAATAATAATAATAATAATAACAGAAGCCGTTATAGTGAGCGAGTATTAATAAATAAATATTTCTTCTCATTGATAAGTGACTCTTGCCTAAGATAATTCTCTGATATGGGATCGTACAAGTCGATTACACCAACAACTCCCCTCGGAGTACACTGTTATAAGTTGGCAATTACAGGGCGCTGATAATCGATAATCGATCAATGATTAACGTTAAGTACTCTACCTGTGGCTGAGTCAACGAGCCAATCACCTATAAAAGATTACGTGACGTCACCACATCGAATTAACGTGGGTAACTGAGTGAGTGAGTGAGTGAGTGACTGTGTGTGAGTGATGAGTGAGTGAGTGAGCGACTGAGTGACTCAATTAGTTAGTTAGTGAGTGGCTCAGTAAGTGAGTAAGTCAGTGAGTCAATGAATCACTCACTCACTCACTCACTCATTCACTTACTCACTAATATACCACATCCTACAAATACAGTCATAACTTGGATTCGAATCTGGCATTCGATACCTAGATTCGGACCCAGACCCACAGCACCAGTATTCTAGCCACTGCCACATCTCAGCGCCATCTGGGGTATACGATTGTATGGCTGTGTGACGTGATCTTATGACGTTGTCTCTCGGCCCGTTAACGTAACGCCCTTCGCTATTATATGACGCAACATCTTAACGGCAGCAGGTCACGCAATGACGTACGGCCACCATCCGAAATAAAACTAGAACGGTGACCGATTGGTGAGATTATTGTTAAGATCAATCCGCCATCTGGTGGCTCGGTCTGTCAATATCGGCCTCGCTAACGGTGCTGCCATCTGGTGCAGCACTATTTACCGACGAATAGTCTAACCGTGGCTAATACGCATTGACGGGATGGGGCCGAATTTTCTGCGGAGGTCGTACGGTGGAGGGAGGCCGGATGGGCCGATGTTGAGGTGCATCAGACACCCAAGCGCCGTCTACAAGGGGGCGCTCCACTCACCCTTCTGCCACACAATCCAATTGTACAGTTTCGATAAAGAGCAATTGAAGTCGGGCCGGATTTGCACTCGGAGAATACGATACGTCGCAGATAGTGCTCACACTTGATGTCCTCCATTCGGCTGGTGCAAGGTTTTCCAAGGTGCTTGCTCGACGCTGAGCAGATATTTTGGTTGCCTTCTGTCTTATGTCCGGAACAGGGATTATTATCCCGATCGCATATGGGAAAGAGAAAGGGTTTATTATGCGAATCAAGCCCACCCCTTACCCACCCCCTCCTACCCATCCTTCCTTTATACACTGCCGCCAAAAAGAGCATTCATCGCGTTCCTCTACGAAATACACACCTGGAAATCATGACGTTTCCTAAAGTAACCATTTAAAACCCACATTAAGCAAGACTACGCCTACACACTGAGAGACAGGTGGCACGATTCGAACCCGAGACCGGTAATGATTTGACTTGCCCAACTATAGCCGCCAGATTATTTACACGTGATGAAGTGAAATAAATTTCGGCCCCCAATTTTTCAGCAATTATAAAATTCATTCCCGATCATCTCGCCGAAATACGACCTCGCCTTAACAGCGCATCGCCGAACGAAATCCATTATTTTAAATCTCTCTTTAATTATAGATAAAGGCCAACAAGTTATTTATTTTGCCGCGCGGTATATCCTCTGATGTGGACGTTTTCATGACGAATCAAAGTAATAATTATAAACCTGTGGCGTGTTACCTGTGTCAGCAGCTGTTATCAATAGAATGCTGTAGAAGTGGGATTCCCTTTGTAGTACTATATCGGAACTAATGCTTCAAACCAGTGCGCTGTCTGCGTTATTATTCTACCTTAGCGCCGTACCGAAGCGAAAGTTCCCCACTCGTGGTCTATTCTGGAGGGTAGCATTCCGCACAAATCCAGAAATGAAGTCAAACTTTCACGCTGCTCCAGATTGCAAACTAACATTCCACGCTGTTGGATATTTGAAACTGGCATTCGATACTTGTCTATAAACGAGGCCAACATTTTATATTAGTTCATAATGGAGTGTAACATCCCATATTAGTCCATAATGGCAGGTATTATGGCATATTAGTCTGTAATGGAAAGACAAATCCTATACTAGGCCATAGTGAAAGATAGCATCCCATATTAGTCCATAATGGAGGGTAACATCCCATATTAGTCCATAATGGAGGGTAACATCCCATATTAGTCCTAAATGGAGTGTAACATCCCATATTAGTCCATAATGGAGGGTAACATCCCATATTAGTCCATAATGGAGGGTAACATCCCATATTAGTCCATAATGGAGTGTAGCATCCCATATTAGACCATAATAGAAGGTAACATCCCATATTAGTCTATAGTGAAAGGTAACATCCCATGTCAGTCCATAATGGAAGGTAACATACCATGTTAGTCCATAATGCAATGTAACATCCGATGCGAGATTAAAAATAACATCCTATGTTAGTCCAGGATTGTAGAAGCTGTCATTGTTTACTTTACTAATCCTGAACTTAAGCTAACATTTCGGGTCTAAAATTGTAGGTAACATGGTAATATAGTTCACTACTGGTGGGTGGTTGAGTGAGTCGGTGAGTGAGTGAGTCGGTGAGTGAGTGAGTGATTAGCGTTCGATGACATACTGGCACGGATAGGTTTACATCGCGTGGAACTCCCCCCCTTACCGCCCTTCAGTTGACTATAACAACATGAAGCAATCATCTGCCACCAATCCCTTACCTGAAGAAATGTTTTCAAATAATGAACGATAGTACCAAAGTAAACCATTAATCAAACTAATATGATCAACAACTAAAAGCTAATAGATCATATTAGAACACTAGGTACTATTTTAAGCTGTTTCGAAAATAATAAAAAAACGAAGTTTCAATTAAAAAAAACCCCGTATAATATCACGTTAGTCCTTAGCTGAAGCCATCTGAAGGTCGTAATACACACTTGAAGGTTATATTAGATTAACGTCTATTATTGAATTTACTTGTTTACATTACCCCACATACCATTGAGACAAACATACTGTACAACTTGGATAATTTAAATTCTAATATATATATAATATATATATATGATATATATTATATATATATATATATATATATAT
>JAODUP010000362.1:352500-395000 GCA_025642065.1 Paralvinella palmiformis
TAAATCGTCCAGATGATGTATTCATGATTTGTTGCTTTCTGGGTGTTTCTTTTTCATCGTCTCTCTCTCTCTCTCTCTCTCTCTCTCGCTGTAACATACACACACAAGCCCCCCTCCCCCCACCCACATATATACACAAACACATACACACACGCCCCCTCCCCACATACATACACACAGATAGACAGACAGATAGAGTGTAGTATGAGATTTAATGCTATATCGGTATAAAAGGTCATTTAGTTTCCTATAACATAAAGAAGAGATATAGATAGATAGATAGATAGATAGGATAGATAGATAGATAGACAGACATATATATAGATAAATAGTGTGTGGGTGAGTGGATGAGTGAGTGAGTGAGTGGAAGACAGAGGGAGAGGGGGGGGGGGAGATAGAAGATAGATAGATAAATAGATAGATAGATAGATAGATAGATAGAGAGGGGGGAGAGGGTACACGAGTACCAGAGTACGCGCATCCATATAAGCAGCCATTATGATCTAATCAACAATAAGCTCTCCCAATAAACTGGCCAAGTCGGAGCACGTGACCGTACTGTGTTATCCCCACATCGTACCCACCAACACCGGCCACATATCATCCACCTGACGTATTGGCGTCATTCGTACCGAGAACATTACGTTCCCATTAATCCCGGACTGTCTTCGCCAATCAGCCGGCATTGCCTTAGCGCGATACGGGAGGCAACTTAATACGAAGCCGCACTCTGAAGTGTTATCTCCCGTCAAACACAACACCCCGGGGAGTATCCCGTATATGCTAACTGCTTAATTAATATCTACGCAAACGATGGGCGTGTCACGTGAGGACAAGTGACCTGTAGGCGTCAACGGCGCCCATTATCGTTCACTCGAGATGCGCCCTCGGGTTGTACCGACGCGGCGCCAATGTCAGCCGCCATATTCCCGTTATACACCCGGATGACATTTATCGTCGTACACAGCAGCGCTACCTTGCGACACGATGGAAACGAGAAGCACCGAGCCCGAAAATGGCGTCCCTAGCCCGAACAAGAATCGTGGGAAAGGGTTAACGGAATTGGGCAATTCGGCGCCGAATGAAACAATTCTCGGCGAGAAACGTATGGAAATCATTCTTCGGCGGCAAGAGAAACCAGGAAATAACTCGGTTTACAATCCTTCCGAGCGGACGTAACAATCCATCCCCGCGGCTTTACGACGCCTTAAAGCCGAAAGAACGTATTTCATTTTCTCGTCGAGGACCGTCCTACCAGTAGACGGGGCCGTTCGCTAGGTGGCGCTGCGCGGCGCGTTTTTCTTTTAGCCATTCGACCATTAGCCATTCGCTGGTGTTAGCCGGGGACGGTATTAACCATTAGACGTTAAACATTTATAAGCGTATTTCTCCTACCTGTGGCGAGCGTCCACACGTACATCGCCAGAAGACATAAGGCCACAGCCCAAGACATGTACCCCGGTGGCGTGCCCACTATAGCTGAAGCGCATGCGTCATATGGGGGTGGCTTCGGTTAGGCGCATGCGCCGTCGCTCTCGGCTACTGTCGTCGTCGTCATAATCCGCGTTGGCGAGCGTTCGGCGGCACGTGACCGCCACTTCCGGCGGCGATCGTTCTTCGCGCGAAGTCGTTTTATCCGTTCATCCGACCGCGTGCGCGCTGAGCTCGAGCGACATCTGGCGGCGGCCATCCGCTGTTCCGGTTCTGCGCCAGTGCGGGTGCGCGGCGCGTTGCGGCGTGACGTTGCGTTGCGAGCGGTGTGGCGGCGCGACTACATCGACCGATGGCCGGCGCTCGTCTGGCGTTCGCCGCCTTCGCTGCCAGCACTTCCGGTTACTGCGGGGGCTCGGCACCGACCGGTCCGATATCACGCGGCCACCTCCGAGCTACTCCGAGTCCAGCGGCGCTGGCTGCTGTGGCAGAACTGGCCACGTCCTCTCCTTGCCTTCATTCCCTCAGTGTCTCGCCGCGCCGGTGGCGGCCTCTGGCGGCATGCACATTGGCGAGCTGGAACTCGGCGCGAAGCGGCGCATCGAAATTAATCCGAAAATCGGAGCGTTCTCACTCTCTCCCTCTCTCTCTCTCTCCGCCAGTCAACAATTGATTCTTACTCTAGGCGAGCCACGGAAGAAGTGTGTAGGCTGTTGGATGTTTGGCTTGATCAGTAAAAGAAGACAGGATATAAACAATCAATCATAGAACAATGGCCGACATCGGAGACCACCGACTGGGAGATGGCCCTGCCGTATAACGGGACTTCTCGGGCACGCACATAAACACGCACATACGCGCGCGCACACACACAATTACACACACACACACACACACGTACACAGACACGGAGATCACGGTGCTATCGCGTTATCGAAGCGCGATACGAAGGAGTTCTCTAAGAGATCTCGAGGCCCTGTAATCAGGTTTGTTATACGAGAAGTTAAGGCGAGCGAGCTGCTCCAGAGGCTAGTTTCGTAATAGATCGTAGAATTTTAGAATATCGCCCACTGGTGGAGGGCGGGGGGCGGTGGATGCAATGGAGGGGGTGGGCGTTTGATGTGTTGGTGGTGGATTTGGGAGTATCGGCGAACAAAAGTGCTGCTCGAATAAAATATATTTTACGACCGGGAACGGAGCTGCACACAATGGCTTTCCCGAGACAGTCGTAACTTGGCGGCTCCTCGACAAATGAGTACGACAAAATGTCGGCGAACAGCGGCAAAATGTCACAAGGACATCCGGTTTTGTTGACGTCAACCGAAGATTTGGGGGGTCGAATTCGTGGAGAGCTGGATCTGCGTCAATGCGATCAACGAGGCTGCGAGTGTCGGACGTCAACGTCGCCCGACGGCGTCAGATCTGATCCTAGATAGCTAACTTTAGCAGGTATGACATCAAGAGTGCCCACAAGTGAAGGCGGATCAGCGAATCAACGTTTCTCGGAGACGGTCATGGAATAACCGTCTATCTTGCACCGAGGCATCTGATCTGATGAACTGCATTACGCGTGTGGCCTCGCGTGACCTTGCTCGTGAAAGCAACCGGACGAGCTGAGCTCTCTAGACAGTATAGAACGTGTCCGAACTTGTATGTTCCTCAACGGTTAAGTTAAACACTGGCGACCTTTATCCTTCGAACTAACAATCTTCGCCCTTGCTCTATCTCGACCCTTCGGGATCCTGTCTCAGATTTATCCTTTTGGCTCGTTATCTATACCCGTTGGTTCCCTTTTCTTTCTCTACATTGGCCAATCAAATCGTTATCTTTGCCCTTTCGCATCCTTTTCAACATTCGTCTTTGTCCTTTGAGCTTTTTATCGGTCACGAACTTTGCCCTTTCGGCTAATTGTCCTCGCTCTGTCCTTGCAGTTTAAGCCTTTGCTCTGTGTTCAGTTATATTTTGTCCCTATTGTCCCATTTATTCGTTGGTCTTCATTATCTTCGGCTTTACCCTTGCAGCCCTTTACACGGTTGGCCTTCCTTGGCCTTCCCGTATTCTAGAGTATCTCCCGATGGCTTACGTAACTATCCGATCCCGATCGCAATCCGAAACGTCGTTTAGACGCTGCGCTTCGTCGACGAAAGATCGATTCCTATTCAATCGGATATCCCTTATCACGCGAGTCGAGACGCCCGGCGTACGGGATCACGCGTCCAGTCGCCCCTGCGCGCGCGCGCGCCCGCTCGGTCGCTCGGCCTCGGTGGACAAAATGCGACGCGACGCCCTCTTCCGGATCAATATCGGACCCATAAGACGGTAGGACGTCTGGGGGCACTTTAGCCTCGTGAACGCCGACAAACAAAACGTCAGTACGTCCTCGCGTTTGATGCTAATTAGAAATGGACTAGATCTCAATACTACACAAAGTCGGCTTCTCTGAACACCACCACGATACTGACGACGGAAAATAAACACACACACAAATACACACACGCACACACACAACCCGTGTATCGTATATCACGTGTATATTCCACTATACTCGTCAGCGAAGTGCGTGTGTGTTCGCGCGCGCGTGTATGTCATTCCACGTCAGCGAAGGTACAGATAGCCACGGTGTACGGATAGACCCGTCCGTTGGTCGTTATTTTGTTTGTATGTTCGGCTCGATGTTAAACACGCACCTCGGCAAGCCTGAGGTCCGCTTTGTTGTGGTGCTGAAAAACCGAATGTTTACTCGTCCTATCTGGTGGTGGGCGTGTTTGCGTGCCGGCGTTTGATCGCGTGATTGGTTATGTGGCCGACGTCTTCGGTTGACTGGGCGCGGACAATTGGATACAATTACGGAACAATTATCCGTGCGTTGGCACTATTCGTACGACAATATGGCAAGCACACGGACGTTTGTCAATCGTGGTCAGTGACGCCACCGTTGCGCGTATGGAACACCGGGCGTCATCGCGAACTCTAGTTATCACCGGTGTCCTTCATCGGCGACTTCAAAGGCCTGGACGTTATCGGGTATCACTAAAGATTCGATGATGTCGAGATAATTAGACGATGCTGGTGATGCTGATGATACGGATGATGACACGCTGGTCAGACATCCCCGAACATCACCGATGTCACCCGACGTCAGATGCGATCACGAATCGCGTTCGTCTCATCAACAGACAGGTATACGCCAAACTGACGCGTCATGTGTTCGTATTCGGATCAAGAACGGCTCGTTTATTGTCGCGTTTAGAGATCACTCGTCATAACTAGACAGACCACAGACATGACCCCGTCTATCGTAGCACGGCCTGTGTGGTCCAATCAATAACACCTACACGCAGACACCAACACATACGCAAGCGCACACGCATACACACACGTGTACGCACACATTGCCAGAGCCCAGACTATATAACATACTATCCTCTAATATATTTATATCTGTATAGGTCTATATCGATATATGCCCATAGTTATACATATCTCCCTATAATGTAAACAGACTATGCGCTGATAACAAGCCATTCTGTAACCGTATTCCGTGCATTGTTGTTGTGTTGCAATTAGGATTGTTGTTGTTGTTGTTATTGATTGTTGTTATTTGTTGTTGTTGTTGTCGACCCGTGAATGGCTGGATAGTACCAGTTGTATGCCAGTGTCTCTATTGTAGCTCAGATGTGGTCAGCAAATAGTAATATCCAACTATCGAACAGCTGCATTCTGCGGCCACAACAGAAACGGCGTCAACGACAACCGCTAGATGGCACTGTCGGCTAAATGACCTACATAAACCACTATCAGCATGGAGACGGAATTGTCTTCTTCTGGCTGTATGTCTGTCCGTCCGTATATCTTTCTATTGGTAGCCGATCTGTCTGTCTGTCTGTCTGTCCGTATGTCTGTCTATCTGTCTATGTCTGTTAAGTGCACAAGGCGGGCGATAATAGGAACACTAAGCTAGACACACACACACACACACACACACACACAGAGAGAGAGAGAGAGAGATGGCCTTTATCTTGTCGCTTACTTATAAATTATTATCTTCAATCGATATCTGCTCGCAGCATGGCTGCTAAATATGGCTGGTAAATATGTCTGTTAAACATGTTCTCTGCCAAACATGGCCGCTTCGTGTGGCTCGCTGGCTAGCTGTTGGGCATATTGTATTGTATTAGAGCTGACAGGCAGATATGGCAGTGGTAAATGGGATTTGCTAAATATCGCTAGTAAGGCTAGGTTGTACATAAAGAGTGGTTAAAAACAATTTCTCTGTGTGTGTGTGTGTGTGCCGCGTGTGTGGCGCATATATATATATATATATATAGATAGATAGATAGATAGATAGATAGATAGATAGATAGATAGATAGATAGATAGATAGATAGATAGATAGTGTTCGCCGGATTCGGATGTCTTTATAAAAGGATTGATTTTTTTGCGGAATCAACATAACCCAGAATAATAAGAGGTCCATAACACACTCCAGAACAGCCCCCTCCCCCTTCCCCCACACACGCACAGGGACTGGTGAGACATTACACATGTCTCAGCAAGAAAAGTCGCCACTCACGGTTCGAGATTATCTGTGCCTGTGCCTTATTATACACAGCTAAAACACACACACACACACACACACACACACACACACACACACACACACACACACACACACACACACACACACACACACACACATATATATATATATATATATATATATATATATACGTGTATGTATGCAGGCATAGAAAAATACATGCACACATAGATAGGCTACATACATGCAAACATACCTAAAACATACATGATAATAAGTAACTCGGAATAATAAATAAAGCTGGAATATAAAGTTGTTAAACATGACGGATGAGGAGGTACCTCATCAGATGAGGATCATAACTATTTCCTAAACGCAACACAGTTCCAAATATATTATCCGATAATTTACGAGTAATCAGCGAGCGAAGTGACTCATTGAAAATATACCAAGAATAGCTATTATATGACATAGTTCATTCGAGCAAACCTGTCCGAGTTCTGTTTTTCTCGCCTATACTGCTCTACATTTTGCCATTGGTAGCTACGCCACTGTTCGATAAATCCCATCGACGTATAAAGCTCCGAGACACATAACTTCGTGTAGCTGGTAAACGTGTAAACAAGACATATTTCGTAAACATGTCTGACTAATCAATGTTTATTTTATGTCTGGCGAACAAAGAATAATGTGAGAATATAGACCTAAATCGGAAAGAAATGCTGGTCGTAGAATGTTAAATGTGCGAACTATTCTATTAAACGGTTATACGTTCCTAATAATTATATCCATTAAATTGGTTTGTATACGTGCCTGATAAACACGACTGTTAAACATTATTGTTATACACGTGCGTGATTGATACGACTATCAGGTATGACTGATATACGTGCCTGGTAAACACGACTGTTAAACATTATTGTTATACACCTGCGTGATTGATACGACTGTCAGGTATGACTGATATAGGTGCCTGATAAATACGACTGTTAAACATTATTGTTATACACGTGCGTGATTGATACGACTGTCAGGTATGACTGATATAGGTGCCTGATAAACACGGACTGTTAAACATTATTGTTATACACGTGCGTGATTGATACGACTGTCAGGTATGACTGATATATGTGCCTGATAAACAGGACTGTTAAACATTATTGTTATACACGTGCGTGATTGATACGACTATCAGGTATGACTGATATAGGTGCCTGATAAGCATGACTGTTAAACATTATTTGTATACACGTGCGTGATTGATACGACTATCAGGTATGACTGATATACGTGCCTGATAAACATGGCTGTTAAACATTATTGCTATACACCTGCGTGATTGATACGACTGTCAGGTACGACTGATATAGGTGCCTGATAAATACGACTGTTAAACATTATTGTTATACACGTGCGTGATTGATACAACTGTCAGGTATGACTGATATAGGTGCCTGATAAATACAACTGTTAAACATTATTGTTATACACGTGCGTGATTGATACGACTATCAGGTATGACTGATATACGTGCCTGATAAACATGGCTGTTAAACATTATTGTTATACACGTGCGTGATTGATACGACTATCAGGTATGACTGATATAGGTGCCTGATAAATACGACTGTTAAACATTATTGTTATACACGTGCGTGATTGATACGACTATCAGGTATGACTGATATAGGTGCCTGATAAGCATGACTGTTAAACATTATTGTTATACACGTGCGTGATTGATACGACTATCAGGTATGACTGATATACGTGCCTGATAAACATGGCTGTTAAACATTATTGTTATACACGTGCGTGATTGATACGACTGTCAGGTATGACTGATATAGGTGCCTGATAAATACGACTGCTAAACATTATTGTTATACACGTGCGTGATTGATACGACTATCAGGTATGACTGATATAGGTGCCTGATAAGCATGACTGTTAAACATTATTGTTATACACATGCGTGATTGATACGACTAGCAGGTATGACTGATATAGGTGCCTGATAAATACGACTGTTAAACATTATTGTTATACACGTGCGTGATTGATACGACTGTCAGGTATGACTGATATACGTGCCTGATAAGCATGGCTAATCTACCTGCCTGGTAGATATGACTATTGAACATGGCTTTTAAAATCGGAACTAATTAACAAGTTTCGTTTATGGAGTAAGGGTAGGTACATGGCTGCTAGGCATGATGCATAATTATGGTCAGTGAACACGTAAACGTCTGGTGAACATGGCACCTAGATGTGATTGTTAAACATCGTACATCAGCTTTAGTATAAACATGCTTGATATATTTGTCAGCGAATAAAAATGGCTGGTGTATATATTTTGTATAATTATGACCTGTGCATTTGCAATGTAAAAAATGGCTGGTATATTTCGTGTATAAAAGGAAGTCTTGACTAATATATATATTATATATATATATATATATATAATATATATATATATTTCTGTACATTGTACATTTATTTATTTATTGGTTTCAGGAACACTGTTGCTAATCATGGCCGGTATATTAGCTGTATATAAACAAGACTGTTATATAGCTGACTGTGTATAAACAAGACTGTTATATAGCTGACTGTGTATAAACAAGACTGTTATATAGCTGACTGTGTATAAACAAGACTGTTATATAGCTGACCGTGTATAAACAAGACTGTTATATAGCTGACCGTGTATAAACATGACTTATATTTGACAGTGTATAAACATGACTGATACAAACATGGACGGTATTGATTCGTTTCACGTGGCTTTTACATTACCTGGTATTCTTGAAGCTGCGACACAAAACCACGTCACGTGTGTACGACGTATTAGGCCGTTGTCACGTGACTTGGCGGTGCGTTGGCGTAATGCCGAGTTTATTAGCTATAAATTGTTTGTTTATCTGTCTAGCTGTCTGTCTACTTGTCTACCTATTTTTCCGTCTGTACGTATATGACCGTATATATGTCTGTCTGTCTGTCTGTCTGTCGATGATTGGGTATTGGAGATGTAGTTATTTGTGACAAATATCTTGAGAGCGACAAGTTGTGAGCCATTTAGTTTGAGCCACACAGGATGAGCCATCATACGTGAACGCCATCTTACGAACCACACAGTATGAGCTACACAACGTGAGCCACTTAACTTGAACCACGTGAGCCACGTGACGTGATACGTACCTCCTAACCCATGCCCATCGTCCCGAGGTTAATATATCGTCGGCCACAAAACGAGCTTTCTCATTTACCAGGAGACTGATCACGTGACAATGACGTCATAGGTGATGGCAGCGGCAAGTGACAAATACAGATTTTCGGATGACACCTATCGTTATCTAGTTAATGGTTTATTAATTGCTCTTTATAGTCGACGCTTCCAGTCGGCATTTTATAATCCTAAAACATCTCTCCTGGTACACGGATAAAGTCATCATTTTACCTGTGAATGAGGGATGTTTCATCCGATAATCGTATTACGCCGACCGACCGATGCACCCACCCACCGACCCACCGACCCACTCACTCACTCACTCACTCACTCACTCACTCACTCACTCACTCACTCACTCACTCACTCACTCACTCACTCACTCACTCACTCACTCACTCACTCACTCACTCACTCACTCACTCACTCACTCACTCACTCACTCAATCACTCAATCACTCACTCACTCACTCACTCACTCAATCACTCACTCACTCACAAATCATCCTGATGTACTATTTAAGAGGGTGTCTGTTTAGCTGTTACACCAACCGTCCAAATACATTCCATCCCCCCGATCAGACATAGCCGCATTCTCCCGTCAAACACAATATTGCTGCCATCATTCTATATATGATACACGGCTAACATAAGTCTATAATCCTGTGTCAGGATCTCATCTCTGGATATATACTTCAGGCATATATGGGACGTTTAGTTATGTATCGTTCTCTTTATGTATGTAGAATGCAACAGGCATATTATTTGGCAATACATGATGTCATACGTTTGTTTGCGGTAATAATACAAATAATAATAATAATATTAATATTAATATTAATAACAACATTAATAATAACCGTAGTAATAATAACAATCATTATTATAAGGTATAGTTTAAACCTATATCATCAAGAATAATTCAAATATATTTTGTATCTCTGGCATCCAGTTATCTCCCCCCCCCCCACTCTCCAATAAAATCCGCGACAATTTTGAACATATCAGTTTAAAAACAGATTTTTTATTTGAAAGACGACACCCACTTCTCATCTTCACCGGGATAATGTTGCAGAGAATTGGAATTGGGGGATTGGTGGGTGGGGCGGGGGTAGTAGTAGAGCTGGTACACTAAATTTACAATAATCATATAACTAGAGTCTAGACACAGGTAATTGTAGTGGTATCTGGATGGCCTGAATAGGGTGGGGAGGGGTGGGGGGTAGGGATCATGGTTCATACAGGCGGTCAGACTTCCGAAACAAAAGACACTTTTTTCTTCTAAATTAGAACAGACAATGAGATACCCTGGCCTAATGGGTAATGCGCGAGTAGTCGGTTCAAGGAACACGGGTTCGATTGTCGTTTGAAGCGTTAGTTTTCCCAGGCCTTTTCAGATATTACTTTCTCGGCTCACAGCATTCTAGACGGATAATCTCGTTGTGGAGAATTAAACTAAAATTTAAAAAAATGGCGTGGTGACACTTTATCAAGGGTTCCGCATAGTATATATATATATATATATATATATATATATATATATAAGAATAATTTGCCGGATAATGGCCGGAATGGTAGTTATTTTACGTGGCTTAGCTACCTCAAATGAGGGAGACGCATATAGTCTGTAATTTACTGCTTCACCACGGGGACTAATTCTAAATAAATTTAGAATTTACAATATATGGGATATTCGGCGGAGAAAACCTTGCCATTTGCTATTTTGGATGAAAGATTCCTCTTACTATAGTGCCACGACCGGGATAGGAACCTCGGACCTCCCGCACAGCATGACCATAACCATGGGTAAATATAGTCCACACATGAGGCCATAGAGGAATAATTTCGAGACTAACGAAGTCAACTGTCGAAGTTATAATAATTATTCCGAGACCAAATACCTACTATAAATCATTGATTCAAGATCGTCTCAGATTATATACATGTTCTACAGTCTAACACGGATTGCTATTAACACTGTAATATATTGGGTAACTGTTGACAATTATTACTGACGCTTCAAGGTAGGTAGCTTTGGAAATACATTTGTCGGGCATTCTGAACTACGGCTGACACATATATGATGGGTGGGGACTTTGTTGACGTCCAGTTTTGAAGTGTGCAGTTGGTCTGCACACGGGTTATTAGACATGAAAGGTAGCATATTACATCATGAGATAAAATCTTTGTTAATTTATCATAACGTGTGTAATGACAGTATAACTATAATTTATTAATATATTTTCAGTGTCGAATCGACTCAATTTACCTATGTTTGTGAAATGTTTCAAACAAACCATTGACTGACTGACTGACTGACTGAGACTAAACTGATTGACGGACTGACTGACTGACTGACTGACTGACTGACTGATTGACTGACTGACTGACTCACTCACTCACTCACTCACTCACTCAGACACACTCACTCACCCTATTTCCTCTGGGTGTGTGCATGTTTTAGAAGTATGGCATAAGAGCTTGACATCGAAATTCACGAACTGTGAATACTAACTCTGGATGTTTGTGTGCGTTCGTGCGCGCGTGGGTGCGTGTGCGCGCGCGCGCGTTAATTGAGTTAGTGGGCTAGGTGTATGCACGTATTGTCAGAAAAGACTCGTTTTATTTTCCCTCCCGTGTGTTACCTCCTGTGACACACACACAGAATGACGGAAGTTGACTTAAAACTAAACAACGAACCTGTTGGTGTTCTGGTAAGACAAAGGGAATTTTTTTTTTTATTATATATATATATATATATATATATATATATATATATATATATATATAATTTTATATAATTTTATAAGATCCGAAACAATAGTTTGGTGTAAGAGCAAGATAAACAATAATAAAGAGTAGATGATATTTATATAGCTCCAGATGTCTGTTTTCAAAGATGAACTTCTAGGTCGGATCCTGAGACTTAGAAAAGATCGGATCATATTAACTATCTTAATTGAGAATAAATGTGTGTATGTATAAATGTATTGATGTATGTGTAGGTGTAATGTGTGTTTGTAGGTGTATATAGCTATATGTATGAAGGTGGATATATATATATATATATATATATATATATATATACAGAGAGAGAGAGGGGGGGCCTATACAAATATTGCCGTGACATAGTAACATTGTAACATGCTATAGTCTAATCTAACAATAGTTATTTCAATGTTGTTATCTCAGGCTAGCAGTTCTATTGTACTCTGTCGTGGATCCATGTCTCTGGTGTCTGGATCAAAATTTGATCTCTGATAACTTGTTGTCGTGCTCTATAATAGTGGCGCATCTCTGTATCCATGCAGGTCACACAGACGCACGCACGCACCCACACGCACACACGTACACATCCTTTTTCTATACAAATAATTACTTATTACTAATATAGCTACAGTACCGACTCCAACAATTAACAATATATTATTGGGTATACGGACTGTGGGTCAACTAACCAGGATGTATGCAACGTTTAACTCAAAACTATAGGTGTATATTTTACAACATTTTATTTCCCACTACCGAAATGGTTTCGAACCACCATCTTCTCAGCTTTTACACTGCCACTCTACCACTGAATGGCGGGGCCGCTTTACATCTTTACAGTTCCGACAGAACCGACCACCTGGCTGCTGATATATTACAAAAAGGCCAAGAACCTGAGCTTAGGAATAAGCAATCTACGCAACAGGGAAATTGACACGACAGTAGTAGAGGTGTCAGTAGCATCAATTTAAAATCGTCAGTAAGTTTGGCAGGTGCAGGCGTAGTTTGTCCAATTTCAGCCTCGGAGGTGTTCACACCTGGGAGATATACTCCAGGGACGACTGCCTAGGGCTACATACCTCACAAGGATAGATATTAGTCGGATTCTAACCCACAACTTAGAGGTTTTGCAGCACAGTACTGTAAACGCAGCGCTATCAGAATGCTTGAAGCGAAGTGAAAGATGAAACACCCTTCAGATATACCCACGCTGAGATTCGAAGATGGTAGTGATCTGTGGTCCAACGCGCTACCGTTTGGACCACGGAGGCGTCCCCGTCAAAACAAGAACAAAACTAATGAACAAAACCTTCATTTCAATGTTGCCAATTGGGAAAAGATTGAATCATTTCAGAAATATCTCCTGTCAATATGTTAACCAGCCATTTATTAAATATTCCTGGTATATCTTTATTTAAATATTAAATATATATATATATATATATATATATATATAGTGTCGCATTAGCACCCCCATACAAATTACAATTAATTTATTCTCGTATATAATATATATTAATATGATATTTAACGCCTTCCTTATTGGGGTGAAATAAATGATCTCTTCTAGCTAAACGATTATCTATGATGTATTTTTTTAATAAATAAGAATTATTTATTCATTTCAAAATATTACAGTATTGAACAAACTATATTCCCAAAATGTGCTTTCCTGAACAATTCTGCTCGTGCAATAAAAATGTATAATTAGTATAATTCTGCATGAGAAGCGCAAAATGGACATAAAATTATATACTTAATTCTGTACTTAGTACTTACTGTATAAGGGTCAGACTGTCAGCTATAATGAGGTGAAAGATTGCAGTACCGGAGGGGCTCGCCAGTAGGCTAATATGCTATATATATATATATATATATATATATATATATATATATATGGCACTGGTTCAGAGCATCAACACCTAAATGTCCTTTAAAACCTATATCGCTATAAATCCATACATAAATAAATCCAAACATTAAAAAATCAGATAATCCGCTTTTCGTACGTGACAAATATGTCACGCCCACGGGGAAGCACGTACCAAAAAAATCCCATTTGACACCACAACTCGCAGGGTGTGCGCGCGCGCGCGCGTGTGTGTGTGTGTGTGTAGGAGGGGGGGCGTGATAAGTTAATACACACAGAAGATAACAACTTTCACACGATAATTTACATTCAACAGTAATTTGTTGTGGTTCAGAAGAAACCTACACATCGGAACCTTTCAACACCCCAAATGCTGACCTCAGTGTGTAGGTGTGCGTATGTGTGTGTGCGCGCATGTGTGTGTGTGTGTGTGTTTAAAACAGTACTGAAACTGCCATTTCGGCGAAACCGGGATAACCGAGACGAGATTCTTCCGTATTCTCTTGCCAACGACAAACGTAACGCGACGTAATCCAGACACGTGTTTCACGCTGACCTACATCGTAGCTAAATCAATACGTCTTCGGCGAACGCCCTCACTAACCTCGACGATTCCTCAAAGTGTCAGGCCGTTATTAAGCTTTATGAATATTTCAACGAAACGCCGACGAATATCGGCGAGGTCCGGCGGCCGACTGAGCCGAATCTCTGGTCGGTTTAATATAAACATATACCACGATCTGTGTTACTGATCTCGGCTCATATAGGACAGATTGCCCTAACGGGATCTTTTAACAAATTGTTCCCGGATGACCGCATGAATGTGTAACAATTCTCTGCCGGATAGGGCCGAGAAATGGCGGACGTGTTCGGGCTAACTTCATTTTAATATATATCTCATTTATCTGACGCCCACGGTTCTAAGTTCACTGACCGATTGGGCTGAGATCGCCATCGAAAACGTGACCGCTTTAATCCGTTGTATTATTTCGTTTCGTGACACCGATCGCGTTGCCCCGACCCAGTGACCTCCTCTTGGTGGACGCAGATTGGCTGGTATGCGTGGATGGACTTTATTAGAAGTGGTCGACGTAGCTATATCGTAGACACGCATGATGGGGTATGTGACACACGGGTTAGGCCAATAATACGCCCCCCCCCCCAATTTTGTTTCTTTATGTAAAATTAATTTTTCGTTTTGGACATGACGTTAACAAGATCACTTACAGAAGTTCGTGGCTTAAATATGTCATAATGTTTTCTGTTTTGCAGCTAAATTTAAAAGAATCCATTCTCATATAGCCTACTGTCTTTCTATATTTCCCTCTATTAAAAGGTTATTGCTATCCGCGTGAAATACCCTGGACATTCACGTATATAGACTTAGCCTATGCGAGAAATTCCCCGTATAAGCCCAATTCGCATACAATAATGAAACTAAATAGACTTATCATACGTCAACGTTACAAATATCCAGTAATAAGAAAGGCTTAACAAAAACTGAAATACAAATACGACGCCAAGTTGATGTACTCCATGTTTCATTAAACTAAATTGCTCCGCCGGTTCCACATTCTCGTTCGACACGTTTTGCAACATTGACAGTTGAACGAAGGTTCATTGTTTAAAGCTTGAATATTAGTGCTTTATTGTTGCTATACAAGAGAGCATTTGACACGGTTGCTGGCTCGAATACCGCTCTCTGGTGCCCGGGGAGAGCTTGACCGCTAGCTATGCCAAATTGGCGAGATTTCACTTCGACTGTTCTACAGGTCGTAACGAAATAAAAAGTTGTGCTATTTTAATAACACTCACATTCATTGATTCAGCGGGACATTTTGGTCCACGAGATCGCTCTTCATAACACTAATAAACACGATTTTAATAGGAAATAACTCAACGACACAAACTTCGGTTCGCCATCTTGGCCGCCTGTCGTTTGATCATGTGACACTGAAAATACAACTACGAATACACCGTCGCGCAAAATAATGTTCCATACTACAATTTAAACAATTTAAGCACAACTTAGCCATATATACGCCTATGATTGTCCAACCGCGACACGAAGATTCGAGCCGAGAACCTCTTTTCCGCCAGCTATTGTCACACGTGTCACGTCCAGTCTAGACCCATCATACATCCCAACTTTCTATCCCATGAATATAACGGATCTCGATGTCTTCCGGATCACAAACATCATCTCCATATGTTCCTGTTCTCGGACACACGACTGTCGTCTACACAACGTAAACCTCAATGTGCACGCGCACACACACGCACACACACGCACGGACGCACACACACGCGCGCACACACACACACACACACATATATATATATATATATATATATATATATATATACATTGTATATATATAATGCAGATGGCGTTACTCATCAAACATCATCAAAAGAAATATAATAACACATCATACCATTAACAGACGCCATAATAAAGTGTACTCTGTAACCCGGTTCTCGGCTACTTTCAGTTTCCGGTATGTCACACTTTCGCCATCAGCGAGCGAAAGTTCGTTTTCTACCTAGTTTAGGAGACAGTATTGAGACGCTTTCTAAATTCGCATTTTAAGTGTTATTAGTCGAACTGATCGTTGTAGAATATTGAAGAGAATTGTTATACAAATATTGTTATGTTTCAAGCACTGGAGCTATTCTAAATCACATCCACAAACTTGGACCTCTCGCCATAGTCTAGTTGGTATCGTGGTTGGTCACAACAGTATACACTGTATGAAGGGTGTTTCATCTTTCACTCTGGTTCATTACCGTTGCATGGAACATCAATGTCTAAGTTTCTTTTTTTAAATTTACAACGGAGCCGTTCCAAAAACTACAAACACATACAACCTTGACCTTGTTAATGGTCAAAACAGCCACCTTTACTGAGGTCTGACTTATTTATGAACTGATTGAGCGGCCTTTTCTTTGATGTTTGATTAAAGTAGATTAACGTGGAAATAATTTCTGGTAAAATTCCGACAAAATCTTATGTCAGAAGAGAAAATGTTTAGTTCAAGGCATCGGAAACTGATTGAATTATTGAAATATCACATATATATATATATATATATATATATATATATATATATATATATATATATATGTGTGTGTGTGTGTGTGTGTGTGCGTGTGTGCGCGTGTTATTGACCAATCGTGTAGAATCTTTCTATGATGTGCCATAATTATGTGTGTATGTATGTGTGTGTGTGGGGGGGGGGGTGTTAGTCTGTCTGATTTAATTTTTCTTGCTTGTTTATATTCGACATCAGTTTCTACTCACCTGTATATCTGAGTTTATAAAATGTTTCCTCGGTGATGAGCCTGTGAGACTCACGAGGTTAAACAAATATTTCACTCACCGACTTCTGTCATCAATTTTAGAACATCTAATAGAATTAGTTGTGTATTTTTTCTGTTATCTCCGTTGGCCTTCCGACGTACCATGTTATCTATTAGGGATGGAAGTGGGCGTGTACCTGTTTGTTTTTGTATTTGGGGAAGATGTATGACTTATTTGACTAATCTCATTGTCAAACCGTCTAAGTTCCAGTGTAATGGTTGTCAATCTTCGGGTTCTTTCTCTTTCGTATTGTTAAAGGTATCTGTATACCTTAATATTAAATCAGAGGCAATTATAAATCTATTTAAACTACACAACAATTTATCAGTGAAGTGTACGTATATAAAATTTATATATTTCTTAACGCAGTATAAAAATATATAAAGATATAAAATATATATTACCCTGATTACACAGATTAGTATGGGGCCCCTATGCTCGTCGGGACACTGAGGAAGTGTCCAGCGTACACATGCGTTAAGACGGCCTTGAGTAATGCTAGTAATAGCAATTGCAGTATTAGAAGCATTAGTATTAGTTGTAGTATTCCGTTTTTTTTATATACATTTCAACGGAGACCGCTGGAACTGCTTCAAAGACATACTTGGGTGAGTACATCTACAATGAGTGTACATCTTAAAGATATTCTAGATCTAGGGTTACACATATCTCACTGATAGCTCGCGTATCCCACAATAACTATCGCAAGACCCACTCACACCCCCCATAAAACACACACACACACACACACAGACAGACAAACACACACGCAAGTCGATATTCAGTTACCCCGTTGATATTTGCAGGCTGTGGAGCAGACATTTCCCGGAAGTATGGTTCTATTCGATTTGCTGACCAGAACTCTCGACAGAGAAACACGAAAATACCCGAAATCCAACTGAGCTACAAATCAACGACGAAAGGCGGCTCTGTATGAGGAAAATCATTATCTTCCAAATAACAAACACCGAGGAAAGAAGGGGATTGTTTTCAAATGTTTTCATACGATATCGTGTTTATTTTACAACGCACTATCTCTACCTGACACCGAGTCGGGATTCTGTCGACTTCCGGGAGAGTGGGATAGGGCCATTCGATTCGAACGTTTTGCGGGATCAACCGCCAGTGGGTAGGGAATTTAGCTCTGGTTCAACGATGGCTAATCTTGAATATCTATCAGACAACACCAGGTAGTAGAGCCGGGATGATTTACATAAATAAAGACCGGGTAGAGGTGGGCTCGGGGTGTTGGCGTAATTCGTCCCGGACACGAAATCGGCTTTTGTTTTTAAAATGTTTGGCGCAAAATAGTCCCTGTAGTCAATCCGAGGTGACTCTCTCGGGTACTTTACAACCAAAATTTAGTTATCTAATTTTGATATTTTTTAACAGTTTGAGTATCACTGATAGTACAATCGTAACCGTTCCGTATCTAATTGCTAACTCTCGATCCTACCCCTCCCCCCATACACACACACACACACACACACACACACACACACACACACACACACACACTCCAAACGAATGTGTCATACATGCTGGAATGATACAACACAGGTATATTTGGTTGTGAATATATATTTATATTAACTATAATGCTCTGTTATATATATATATATATATATATATATATATATATTTACACACACACACACACACACACACGAGAGAGAGAGAGAGAGAGAGAGGGTGATCTTTTCCCATCAAGTGTCATATTGTTGTACGAACATCGCAGTTCTAGATATCGGAAAATCCAGAATTTAAGATGACCAGCATCAGGATCGAGTTGATTTACGGCATCACTGTTCGCTCCGGAACGCTTCTGGTTTGTGTTAGCAGTGACCTCCACAGAAATATGTTGTAAGGGCGCGGCCATATTGCCAAACTCGTGGTTTTCAACGGCAACGAACGTGAACTGCCCCCCCACCCCCCATCCCCATCCCCCCAACTAACAACAATAGTTTCAATTTATTTTTCGTATTATATGTTATTATAATGGAGAATTGATGATGAAGATGGATTAAACAAACAGATAGACCATGGATGTGTATGGTGTATCCGTACAGGATCCTCACCACTCTCCGGGACTATATTTATATCCAACAAGACATCGAAATAAAACAAACAACACTTACACGTTATTCGAACTTTCCTTCGATATATAACAATATTTAAAACAATCATTCCTTCTGTAAGATTCGCACACTGATGGGACTTTCAATCATAATCTTGATACTAATAATTATCTATCACGTGTATTTAAACAATTTGGATCCATTGCTATGATAAATATATCAAGTTAGATACTCATGGAACCCAAACATACCTTGGTCAGCTAGGATGATAAAAACATATCAATCTTGTTGATCAAAGGTTAGATTTACTCGCAAACTAGTAAAAATAATACCATTTATATACATATATGTTACAGTTAATCTGTATAATCAGGTAATATGAATATTAGCTGAAATTTTCAGGTAATACGTCTATTGCTAGCTGAGATTTAATACAGATAACTTGAAAATTTCAGGTAATATACATATTACCTGATTATACAGATTAACTGTAACATATATACAGTTTGTGTGAGTTGTTCGAGCACAACTGAACGAAGTACTACGACCACGTATTAAAAACAACTGTTAATTGAGTTAACAGATAATCCCTGGTACTGGAGGGAAAATGGTTTTAAACAGTAGTTCGTGTTGGTGTTTTACGGCAATTTCTAAGTACACGGTAGGCCGAGTGACCTTCATAGGTTACGAGACGAAGCGAGAGATGAAACATCATTCAGACTTAGCCACGTCGGGATTTGAACTCGGGTTCTAGAGGCCTGTGGCCAACCACGCTACCAGTTTAGCCACCGAGAAACTCTCTAATCAACAGTTTAACCAAATCTGACCTAAGGCTTATTTGAAACACTCGATTGATGGTCTGAGAACCGAACAACTTTGTCAGTTTGTGAAATAGTATCATTCATTTCATCAGGTTGGCTTCGGAAAGTTCACTAATGCCAGGAAGACACCGGCACTTGCTCATCTTCACTACCCAATCAC
This sequence comes from Paralvinella palmiformis, assembly GCA_025642065.1. NCBI lineage: Eukaryota > Metazoa > Annelida > Polychaeta > Terebellida > Alvinellidae > Paralvinella > Paralvinella palmiformis. The sequence goes on from JAODUP010000362.1 coordinate 372,763, forward strand.
GTTGAACTAATACAGAATAATTAGCTAATTACATGTCTACACTGACCATCTACCAATCGTCGATCCGCCCTAAGTAAAGCATCAGCCGCTGACGTATCAAAGCCACGTGATTCGTTGCCATAGTCACCGGCAAAAACAATATTATCTCCTCAACCAGTCGCCAGGAGCGCTCTCGTGGGATCACTAAACACTGTCCTGATTTGATGCCCATATTAAGGAGGGTATTTATCGGTGACGCGCCGTATACGTCTGTGGGGTATTTAAAGTGTCAGCGGTTGACAAAACGTCTTTTGATCTTGTTTCGGTGTTTTCGTCCGATATTTTTATTTCTTCCCCCTTTAATTATCACCAAAGATACACGTCTAATTGGTGTTAAGACCCAAATCACGAACGTTTTCCATCCGCTAGCTCAGTTTTGCCCTGAATAAGTAGCTGCTGCTTGACGAGGGGGGGGGGGATATTTGGCTTCATCTGCAACGATGGGTGAGTGAGTGAGTGAGTGAGTGAGTGAGTGAGACACATTGAATCAGACAGATAGACATATAAACATATATAGATCCAGGTACTGGATCCCAGGAGTTGATAAACAGGCAGACAGACAAATACACATGCTGATGGGTTTGAAACAAAACTAACGTGCATTTGTGTGTATATGTTCTTATTTATGTGTGTATTTGTTCTCTCTCTCTCTCTCTCTCTCTCTGTCTCTCTCTCTCGCTCTTCATCCTTCTATCTGTCTATGTATTTCACACACACACACACACACACACACACACACACACACACACACACACACACACACACACACACACACACTATATATATATATATGAAAATCCTGTAACGGCAACAGTTATAGAATTCGAAGTTAACGGTGATCAGATGTTGTAAGAAGAACCACACCATATCATCTACCACGCCCAATACAACAACAAATTCGTTTATTTACAGAGCAGCAACGGGGATTATTCTGTAAATGTAGACATCAAGACTTCTCACTAGCTCTAGTGGTCCAATTAATTAGTCTGGTAGTCAGACAGGGCCTGGTCTCAGGACTGTAGTGTGGAGACGATCTTAGCCATTCGAACACCGCGGATTGATATACACGGCGCTATGTAAATAGGTCGGGTCGTGTCCTGAGACTGATTTCCCATCGGATGACATAGATTCGTCTGCTGATATATAGTTCTGTAGCTTTCGCTATTCGGGCCTAGAAGATTCGGCCACTTATGTCAACATTTCTTGTTGTTCGAGATCGACTGTTGTGCTGTGATTTAGCTTTGGCCAAATAAAAGAAGTAAAAACTTCGAGATTAGTTCAATAATCCGACATTCGTTGGATGACTTGTTCGGGGGTCATGTGACAAGAGTTAATAAAATATACCAGTCTTGACCTGTTGAAGCAAGACAATCACGTGATTTCACAGAAGCGTTCTTATTGGCTTTCGATCATGGCATTGGGTGCATGTCTCATTTGGAGCCGTCTTATTGTCATGCATCCAACATTCTTTTTTATATCGAACTTTTTAAAGACAAAATATAAACAGTTTGTTCATTCAGGAGTAAAGTGTATTTCACAAAGCCGGCCAAAAATGGGCCCGAACATAAATTATGTTCAGACTGGACTTGATATTTGGCTTTTTGATGGCATAACTCGATCTAAAGTCGGTAATTATCCAGGCAATGAAAAAGACATAGTAGCCACTCTGTCCTGTGATCTATAACTGTATTTTAGCCGGCGTCTTACAAACAAGATGGCGGCGACCGGAAGCAATACGTTTTCCGGTATCGGTCATAACTTATGTGCCGCCATCTTGAACGATTTAGCAATTCCGCTTATCGGCAAACTTCCTGCTCCAGTAGCACGTGACCCTTATTGGAGATAAGTAGGTGTCTGTTGTTAAGGGGGGGGGGAGCTTGAGGTGAGAGGGGGGAGGGGGGAGTTGTCGGGTGAGTAATTGTGGGTAGGATGGTCGCGGGGTAAATGGCTGTGAATTGGATACCGGTGGGGGGGGGGATCTGAGGTGGCAGTTCTGGTTGAATCGTGTGGTAGTTCTGGGATAAATGGATGTAGAATGATAGAAGTACAGACATTCAGACAGAAGGATACATATAGACAACCGTATAGACAGACAGACAGACAGACAGACAGACAGACAGACAGATAGACAGACAGACAGACAGACAGACAGACAGACAGACAGACCAGTTGTAGAGTAAATGTGGTGTGGTCATAATAGAGTAGTGAAAGAAGAATGGCCATAGTAGATTCATGAAAGAGAGTGGAAATCAGGGAAGAGAGAGAGAAAGAGAGGGAGAGAGGGAGAGACAGTGAATGAGTGAGTGAGAGAGGGGGAAAGAAAGAGTGTGTGTGTGCATGTGTGTGTGTGTGCGCGCGTGTGTGTGGTCAAAGTAGAGTGGTGAGAGTAGAATGGTCACGGTAGAGTGGTGAAATTAGAATGGTCATAGTAGAGTGGTTACAGTATAGCTATCAGAGTAGAGTAGTGAGAGTAGAGTGTTCATAGCAGGGTGGTGATACTTGCGTGGCCAGAGTAGACTGGAGAGAGTAGAGTAATGAGAATAGACTGGTTATAGTAGAGTAATGAGAGTAATCAGGGTAGATTGAGTAGGACTAGAGTGTATGAGGTAGAGAGAGAGTGTGTGTGTGTTGGTAAAGTGAAATAGAACAACATATTGTAGATTGGGATAGGTCTGTGAAGAAAGTGCAGAGTAGAGTAGATCCTAAACTGAGGGGGGGGGGGTATTGGTAGCAAATCTTGACTTGGTGATGGGATGAAGGTTGGAGCGGAGGTGGGGATCGGTGTCGGTATTGTTGCGGTATTTCGAGGAGCGCTTCGATGTTCCAACCCCGAGACGCCATTTTTATAAATCAAACTATTGCCGAGGATCCCGAACGATTCCGTAATTTGGCTAAATGCACCGAAGCCGAAACAAGAAGCGATATACGGCCGGCGGATGTGAGCCGCCCCACCGGAAGTCGGCCATATTTTATCGTCTGGTGTTCGGAAGACGTCGATATATCGAGCAGCAGAAGGCAAGTTATGAGCGATATAAGGTGAATGTCAGGGAGAATATTGGGAAAACTGTCCACCATTACTATCTGACCAAGATATTATAACATGATTGTTTTGGGGTGTCTAGATGTCTTCGAACACTGGACTCTTTCTCGTCTGCTTTTTTTTACAATGGAGGTTAACATGCTACATATTATTATTATTATCATCATCATCATCATCATCATTATTATTATTGCTATGTTATTATCATCATCATACAAAATAATAATATATTTAATAATATGTTGTGTCTTACAGCACCTAAATTAATATATATATATATATATATATATATATATATATATATATATATATATATATATATATATATATATATATATGAACATGAATCTGAAGATCTAAAAAAATTCTGAAAGATGATGCAGTTTTTATCTCCAGGGAAAACCTCTTCCACACACTGGGAGGGGGGGGGGTTATCCTGCACGGAAACACCAGTCTCAATATGATCCAGAACGAGACACTGACACTTGTAACAGGATCCATCAGACGACTCAAATACCGACAGTCGGTTACTTTTTGTTGCAATTGACTTCTTGGAAATGAGTGCTGTCTTGTTGATTTGGTCTTACGAGCAAAAAAGATCATTATATTGATCTGTTAATGACCTATTTTTTGTTCTCAGTGATCCTCCTCTTATCCTGGCTGATATTGCAACCATCGTATATGGTAAGTGAGTGAGTGAGTGAGTGAGTGAGTGAGTGAGTGAGTGAGTGAGTGAGTGAGTGAGTGAGTGAGTGAGTGAGTGAGTGAGTGAGTGAGTGAGTGAGTGAGTGAGTGAGTGAGTGAGTGAGTGAGTGAGTGAGTGAGTGAGTGAGTGAGTGAGTGAGTGAGTGAGTGAGTGAGTGAGTGAGTGAGTGAGTGAGTGAGTGAGTGAGTGAGTGAGTGGAGGAGGGTAGTGGTGGTGAGTGAGTGGTGAGTGAGTGAGTGAGTGAGTGAGTGAGTGAGTGAGTGAGTGAGTGAGGAGTGAGTGAGTGAGTGAGTGAGTGAGTGGTGAGTGAGTGAGTGAGTGAGTGGAGTGGTGGGAGTGAGTGAGTGAGTGGTGAGTGAGTGGTGATGAGTGAGTGAGTGGTGAGTGAGTGAGTGAGTGAGTGATATGAGTGAGTGAGTGAGTGAGTGGTGAGTGAGTGGTGGTGAGTGAGTGAGTGAGTGAGTGAGTGAGTGAGTGAGTGAGTGAGTGAGTGAGTGAGTGAGTGAGTGAGTGAGTGAGTGAGTGAGTGAGTGAGTGAGTGAGTGAGTGAGTGAGTGAGTGAGTGAGTGAGTGAGTGAGTGAGTGAGTGAGTGAGTGAAAAATATGGCGATAGAATGATATATATCCTATTGTTGTATTCGCTTAGAGGTGGATCTTATCCTACAAACAACATCAAATCCACGATTTACTGACGAAGATCCGACATAGTACCGTCGGGGATACTGAGTCGACTTGCCTGTTTGCGCTTGTGACACAGTAATGTTTTATGTCACACCAAGGGACACATTCTAACTCCATCAGAGAACCTCTATCACATCCCAACTCTCCTATTAATATATACACTAACCTCGCTGACCGACTTACTCACTGACCGACCGATTCATCGACTCACCCGCTAATTAACTGATTGACTGACTGACATAATCACTGACTCACAAATTCACTGACTGACTGACTGACTGACTGACTGACTGACTGACTGACTCGACTGACTCACTCACTCACTCACTCACTCACTCACTCACTCATTCACTCACTCACTCACTCACTCAATTATTCGTTCGCTCGCTCACTGTGTCCTATGAATTGTATAAATGAACTTCAAATAGTAATTCTTAAAACGAGAAAAACTTCAATAAAAACGTTAATTATCATTATTATTATTAGAACACAATATTATAAGGAATAGAACGGAAACCGTTATTAGACGAGTGAATTATTTTAAAGAGAAAATAAATCATGATGTTTCCAAGTGGTCATATCAGTAAAAAATAATCCTTTGGGGTTTAGGGTAGACACAGGACATAAAATCAGGATATGCTTTATCGGATCATGTATCGGATGTAAGGATAGCCGGACGTAATTTGTGTATGTACTGTTTAAATGAATGTGTTACATCACTGAGATCAGTAAGTCTAAAATCGTATGACAACTTACCGTATACTGATGTTAAGAGACAGAGTACCAGGTAAACGTTCACCATTCCTGTAAACAAAACAGATACACCATTAAAACAAAGTCGGAAATTAGAAATATAGTTATCTAATATAACGTAACTGTCAGGTAGACAACGTGATGACTACAACATAATTATATATAATAAAAATTAAATGTAATTAACAAACTAGGAAGAAAGACAAACACATCACGCAGTGATTGGGTGTGCGGAGAGTGCGCGTGCTAGTGCATTCGTCTCAGCACGATTGTAAAGGCACTGGCACAGAGAACGAAATGTCGCGGTAACACCATTTCGCCTATTCAACTGAGGACTGATTCGTGCATGGTAACGCGTCGTACTAAAAAAAGCTCACATTGATCTACGGATCTCAGATTAGACGAGACTTTAACACTGACGTCAGATCGTTGGAGTTTGGTCAAATAATCGGTTTATTAGTGGTCAAGCATCTTATCTGTGCATACCGCCTCTGTGGCTTAGTGGGTAGAGCGTGGAACTATTTACCCATGGTTATGGTCGTGCTGTACGGGAGGTCGGTGGTTCGAATCCCGGCCGTGGTACTATAGTGTGAGGAATATTTCATCCAACAAGGCAACTAGTAAATGTTTTCTCCGCCGAATTTGTCATATATTGTAAATTCTAAATTAGATTAGACTTAGTCCTGGTAGCGAAGCAGTATATTACAAAGCATACGCGTCTTTCTCATTTGAAGTAGCTAAGCCACGTAAAATAACTGCCATTTCGGCCAATAATAATAATAATAATAATAATAACATTATTATTATTATTATTATTATTATTATTATTATTATTATTATTATTATGAGTCAATACTGTTAATATAAACTGTTGTCATCCGGTTATGACTAGGTACGTCCTATAGACGACTAACGGTGACTAGGACAGTCCGATGGCGCAGTGATTACAGCACTGCGCTGCAAAAGTCCAAGTCGTGAGTTCGAGTCCCGACAATATCTGTGTTTGTGGTATGTGTGTTCCGTAGCGAGTCGGCCCTCGGCCGGGAATTTCCCACACGTGACCAGCGCCGAGTCTAGACTGCTCAGCTCGAGTAAACTCAAGTCAACTCAGCTAATGACTAACGGTAAACAATGTTTATGTTGCTGAGTGGGATGTAACGTGTAGCTCTAAGAACAAGTATAATTGTACGTCATCTTCAGTTATTTCAAATGAAGCGTATATTAAAAGGATATGATCTTCGGAAAACTTCGAAGATGTTGAGTACAGTGTTGGGATGGATATTAAAATTTCGAATGACGGCGTGGGCATATCCGAAGGTTATTTCGTCTATGACTTCGCTTCATTACCGTTGGAGGTCGCTCGGCCCATTTAGCCTACCATGTGCACAAAAGTGGCCGTTAAACATCAATCATCATCATCATCAGCAGCATCTTCATCTAATAAGTCATTGATAACAACACATTCAGTTGATGTTATTTCAGTCCAAATTTCAACCCCCCCCCCTCCGCCATCCTCCATCTACATAGAATCAGAATGGAGAGTATCAAAGTCAGAAAACCGGTCGGTGAATGTGTCTACTACCTCGCAATATTTATTATATAGCTTACTTACCTGGTTTATTGTTCTTACAAATACTAATTAAGTAACTAATTTCACATTAAAGTTTGGGAGAAATCGTTGATGTTGTCTAAATCTCTTCCTTCGAGATAATATCCATGAAAAAAACCCATTGATAATCAAATTGTCCATATTCAATCCATTCACACAAGACAAAAAATTATTTTCTGACATTGAACTTTAAAGTCCGCGCAGGACACCGCTTCTAAACACACACACAGAGAGAGAGAGAGAGAGAGAGAGAGAAAGAAATATTTTAATAAGCTCTTACGTCACGTGTTGTTTGCTGCGAGCTGTGGTATCAAATGGTATGTGTTTTACGTGCTTCCGCTTTTTGTGCGTAGCCTGCATGTAGCCGCTTTCCTGTATCGCTATTATATCCCGACGTGTCATTCGCAGTATCGGAGATCTGCCTGAAATCCGCTGTTCTCGACCATGGGTCAAATAGATCAAGTGGAGAGGCGCTTTAATTTAGATCCCACCACACCTAACTGCATATACTTAGGGACGCTAAATTAGGCGTGAATGAACGTTCACTTAGTGATGAACGGAAACGTATGAGGATTAGCTGTTAGGTTCGAGTAAATCATAGTATTTACTCAGGTTTGAGACGATATTTCGTTCTAGTCCAGTAATAATCCATTGTGCAGTATTGCTACTTTGTTTTTATTTTAGTTAAATCACTTCAGTGAGTCCATACTCAGTTAGTGTACATTCTCTTGTTTGAACAAACTGTAATGTTTGTTAACACGCTGAGAGTATATAAAGGCTTGAATTTTCACTTAGGTTAGAGAAGAACTTCGACGCCAGACTAATCGCACGTGTACCGATATATATGGTTCATATGGGTAGGATTTAGTTAGTTATTCGAACTCAGAATAAAGCTGAGGTCAGCATCTGAGGTGTCGAAATGTTTTATATACAGGTTTCTTTTGGACCACAGAAAATTACTGTTGAATGTAAACTATGGTGTCAAAATAGCTATGATATGTATGTACCAAGTCACCATTGAACCACACGCACGTGTTGTTTCCTACGAGCTGTGGTATCAAATGGTATGTCCGCTTTTTGTACATAGCCTGCATGTAGCCGCTTTCCTGTGGGCGTGACATATTTGTCGCGTACGAAAAGCGAATTAGCTGGTTCCCACAGGCTGATGAGTAGACCAGACACATGCTTAGGTATACGCACACATCTATCAATATGTGGAGGTATGGAACATTTGATTTTTAGATTAATGTATGTATAGTTGTATTTGTATTTAGATTTATTGAGGTAGATCTCGAAGGATGTTTAGATATGCTGATGCTCTGTGCCTGTTGCCTCTTTATATGTACCCTAAACACACACACACACACACACACACACACACACACACACACACAGATATATATATATATAGATAGATAGATAGATAGAGAGATGGGGAGGTGCTAAATAACTGTTGAAAATATTATTGTACAGTTGGTATTACGCATGGCTAAAACGTAGTTCTTTATGACGTAAGAGCTTATTAAAATAGTTCTCTATGCTAGAGAGTTATTAGAGAGTCTTCCTCAGTAGTAGGCGTTCGATCACAGGTATTATCTATACCTATGGGATGTTCCATCCGGTAAGTTCATTTCCCTACGGATATGATACTCGTCCACGTGTCCCAGCTGTGACCTGCACTGAGACGAAATAAGGCTTTTATCACTCACTCACTCATCCGCCTACCTACTCACTCATTCACTCACTCACTCGCTTGCTCGCTAGCTCACTCAGTCAATTGCATATCACAAAAGCATAATTAGACGAAACAACGTATTACTAATTACGTATTTCAGGAGAGTTTACCCAATAAAAATGGCTAACATATATTATTTTTAACTGATCACTTTAGTTAATGATCGGTAACTTTCTTTGACTGAAGTTCAATTTCGTTCGAAAAAAAAACTTTTCAGTGTCTCGGTAGACCTGCTAGCTTTATCAACGTCGAATGTTGCGCCTGCGTATATACACAGTAGCCAATGGCAGATGTTTGTTGTTAGATGTGAAAACACAACACTAACTAGCCGGATATTGTCAGCAAACCTGGCGTCCCACGGAGATCCAGATTAGAGAAGATTTCCGCGCTCCGGGTGAGAATCCAGACTTCAATGTTTACGGATCGCTGACTAACAGGAAAAAACCGAGACGCGAAATAGACAGCGCCGTAGTTCACAGCGTTCGACTACAAATTGATTCTAAACGGACACCCGTTTGTAAAATCAAATACGACGGTCGTAGATAATTGGTGACCGCATAATTATTGCCGCGCGTGTATATTAATGCGAACATTTAGCAACAACTATCATTGTATTAGGGTGCAGTGGTTGGAGGACCGCGCTGCCAACCTCCAGGTTGTGGCCAAATCGTCCTAGACACACTCGTACCATCTTCGGCTGGTGGACCTATTCTCAGTCTTGGACTATTTCCGGTCAGTGGCTGAGTAACAGACTGACCAATCAGGAGCGGGGGCTCATTTTGGTGGCGAATCTCCTTCACGGTAGGGCACAAGACTGGTTTTTTTCCTCTCAATAAATCTGTATTTTGCCTAATATTGTGTCGAGTCACAGTGCTAGGTACGAGATAGGTACGAGAAAATGAACTCGAACTACGAACTAAACAGTTTGCTGACTTGGGCTGACTTTAGGTCTGTTGGCATCGCGATTACAGAACGTTGAGGAAACATTTGGCTCAGTATTAGAAAAAGCTAGAATAGTCAGATACTCTTGGACGAGTAGATGATTCCGACTTAATATAAATTTGAATGGTCTCCGAGTGTATGCAAATACTAAACTTGAATGGTGAATACAACTACTGAAGTGTCAGAATCTGCAATATTTATAGGTTACATTTATGCCGTTCAGAATCTTACTATCTAGCAAATCTAAAAGCATATTTGTTATCCAAAAATTGTACACACGATAAATGTGGTAACGGATTTGAAAACCTATCACCAATATCTCATTCTATAATCCCCATAAATTATGTTATTTTTTAGCTAGAGCCTGTACCGTATTCGACATATTTAGTGCACAGTATGCTCAGAAAATTGTGAACGAACTTTTTGACATTCTATTAAAAACGACGTATTAAGCGCACAGGGCGCTCAAAACAGGTAAACAAAGTTTTTATTCTCTAAGAGCGCACTTATTCAGTACAGCTGAGATCATAGCAATCTGCTTTTCAAGCACTAGATCTTCTATGGAAAAAATACCGTTCTTATTTGTGTTGTTCACATCCACAACTTTTTCTCCAAGAATATTGATAACTTCATAAACTTTAATTGTTTCAAATCTAAGTCTTCAAACCGTTAACAGCTTTTCGGCGTTCCAAAGAGCACAACTCAATGCGTCATTTTAATAAATTTTTCTGAGGCTTTATCATATCATATTATCCCTAATTCTTGATGTTTCTCGATCTCTCCATCCCAAAGCCGTTGCCGAAAAAGTGATCTGCGTGCGCTTATTAGGAGATGTGCGAATATATATATATATATATATATATATATATATATATATATATATATACTGCATGCCCCCCCCCCTCTCTCTCTCTCTCTCTTATATATATATATATATATATATATATAATAATATATTAATGAAAGAGAGAGAGAGAGCTCTAGTTCCCTAGCTACTGTAATAACAAACAACAATACTGTTTAAACCCAACACCAGCCAGGACAGCGTTTCACCCGAAATAATTTGTTTATAAAACCAGGCCACAAATATAATGTACGTTATGACTGGATTAGACACCTACATGTTCGAATTGGCCCAATAAACAAACATTCTATTAGCCAAATTGTTCAATAATTATTTCGCCCACCGTTTGACCACCAGTGATTTATTTGTTGTTCTTCCGGATAAAAGGCCTAATTATTTAGATAATTAATTTGTTAGAGTTTAAGCCCTAGATCACTATTCTAAGGACTTTTGGGGAATATCATTATTAACGTTATAAATGTTTATATTGGTTTACGTACTGTTCCTAGGGCGCCTCTGTGGTCTAACTGGTAGCGCGTTGGACCACAGTTCGAATTTCGGCGTGACTTCGCGTGACTTCGTTTCATTACCTTTGGAGGTCGCTCGACCCATTTAACCTACCATGTGTACAAAAGTGGCCGTAAAACATCAATCATCAATCATCATCATGTACTGTTTCTAGCTAAGGACATATTTAGTATGTCTGAGCCTGTACAATATTTAGTTGTACTATTTATTACCGTACAATCAGTTATGGCTAAGTGAAGGACTAACAGCCAAATAGTAGAGTCGAACCTGAGACATCCCTGTATTTAACTCATCACTCATTCCCTAAATGGTTATAAGTCGAACACTTCCTAAAGTATATGGCACTACAAATTATGGGGGTGAAACATATCACGAAGCGTCATCGAATACATTTGAATGAAAACTGGGAATATTTGCATAAAATTTGGACGGTTATTTAATAATAAAATATTAATTAATATAGCACGGAATAATAAAATTATGATTAGGAGAAGACAGGTGCACGGTGGAGTGAGTGCATTAATTACGTCATTTCCTGCAACCATTCTAGACAGAATGTCGGGAAAATATCGATTTTCTTTATCTGTGTATTTTTATATCGTCGATATTCCAGGAACAGACGATAATTGTTTACCTGTTTAATGATTGATTATCTAAAATGTTGTAACGATCTCAGATATTTGCTTGATCGTTATATATATTGTAAATAAGTTGCGTACGTGGACCTTATTGTAGACACGTGCGTGCGCGCGTATGCACGCACGCACGCACACGCGCACACTAATAAAATATAGTCGGCTGTGCACATTTTGTCGAAGAAGACCGAAATATTTATCTAACACACTGCAGTAAATTGACAATTCCTCAATGACCATTGGGGGAAGCCAACATTTTGAGGGCGAACCTCTTTCATACACACCATCATCTGCTTGAAGAGCTCTCAAACTGGAGGAGGGTAGAGGTTGTATATAGCAATTTTGAGCCGATCTTTAGGATCATTATCTGAGAAAAGAAGCATTTGAGTCATTTATGTTTGAGAGCAAAACTGACTCAGACTGGGTACAGATGGCTTAAAAGTTTAACTCTGTCCGATGTATTGTTAAATAATGTTTTGGTTGTTGTTGTTGTTGTTTTGTTGCACACATTAGTCGAAATGGACCGAGTGTCCATAAAAAGTTAGCGAGACGAAGTTAAAGATGAAACACCCTTCTGACGTAGTTATATCGGATCATGTACAAATTCACGCCCGTACGCACACACGCCCATACACACACGCACTCACACATACATATACTGTCATTAATAATCTGGTTAAGTATTCAAGTCTGATTCTGAATTCTCCAAACGGAATAATATCAATACAAATGGTGCTGCTTTACGGCCATTTTGTGAAGACGGTAGAGTTAATGGTCCGAGCGATACTCGGTGGCGAAGTCGAAACGTGCTTCAGACATAGCCAGTACGGGATACGAACTCGGGCGGTAGGGGTCTGTGGCCAACCGCACTACCAGTTAGGTCATGGAAGACGCCCCGGAGATCTACGACGTAACTTCGGTTTGGATCATTTAATTGTTCTATACAGAATCAGTGACATGTTCCTCTATTATCGGCTGATGTTTATCTTGGAAACACAATTGATGGCGGATTAAGGTCAAACGACATCAGGTCGATATTGTTCTCATCTTTTTTGTCTCCTAACAGTTCCGTTTTGGACCATAAATTCCGTTCGCTCTCATGTCGTAGTTCATTTCTCCGTCATCTGTCTGTCCCCGGATAAGTTTGTTGAGAGGTCACCGGAGGCTAAAAGGAATAGATTTTGTTCACTTCTAACATCAACGATGGATCTTGAACCCGTAATATATGTTAGACGTCGAGTGGCAAGGGCCGCACAATCTATCGGCTCTGCCGAAAACTGAAGGATGAAAAACATCCTAGAGCAGTCCCCATGTCCGATAGCCACCACCCCATACCCACAGTCGTGCAAACACCGGATCCCGGATGACTTGATGTTATGTTGGCGGATCCCGGGTGACTTAATGTTATGTTGGCGATGGATCTTTCTTTATCCAAGGCGCTGGACGCACCCGGGACTCATGGAAAATGAAACGTTCAGCTGAAACATCCCGCAGTATAAACAATTCGAGCCCGCATCCGGTGGTCGAACACCGAGTTTGTCGGGCAACAGAAAATCGCGGAATTTGATCGTCTGACATAGAAATGAGAATCTCATTATTCTGTAGCATGAAGGACATCCAACTTGTTGGTTAGATGTCCCTTTTGTAACCATAATCTTTTTATCATACCTATACTTCGGGTCACAGATGGGGCATTAGGCAGAAACATCCGACAGACATGGGTTGCACTGGGATTCGACCCCGAATCTGGACGTCCGCAGCGCAATACCACTAACGGCGAGACCGGAGCGACCTAAGAAAGCGTTAATAAAAATCCAGAAATGACCTCATTATGACAGAGTTCAGTCACCATCATCATCATCATCATTTTCATTTACCAGAGATCGACAAATATTTATTTCTCAGAGATCGACGCCATTTTATCCATTATCTATAAGTCAGACGGCTGTCCCCGATGTTATCCGTCCGTCGTAACGCATTAAACGTGTTAGATTGAAGATAGCGGCCATTTTTATGTAGATTTTTCGCCGGTTTATGGGCCATTTCGCCACCGCCAGCGTCGTCCCATATCGGGACATCGGACGGGGTAAACGCGAACGGTCTAGGTCATCGAATTATCTCAGTGATGCGCTACAACAAAGAGACTATCTTATCTGACGGCCACTGTACTAAACCTACGGTACACATCAGACGGACAATAAATAAGAATGACGATATTCGAATAGATAGGAACGTGGAGATCTGATTCGAGAAGATTCCGACGTACATCTACGAGATATCGCGCGGCGAGCATGAATGGGAGTAAACTAGAAGGGGGGGGGGGATATATAGCGGCGTAAATAAATATATATTTTGTTTTGTTAATGATATAATTACTATGAGCTGCCCCCTAGTACGACCCCCCCCCCAACCCCAAACAACGTTAAGTACATATTAGTTTTATATTTCTTCCGATATAAGATTATTTCGTTTCCCATTCAAGTTGTGGGGGGAGGGGAAATTTCTGTGGAATTCGATGGGATACCTTTAACATAATAAATCTTGTGATCATGTCTTTTTCTATGAAATACAAAATACAGACAGACGGACAGACAGATAGACGAGATAGACAGACGGATAGATAGACAAACAAACCACTTCATGAATACATACACGCACACTTTGACGCACACACACACACACACACGCAAACGTGCGCGCACACACACAACACTGACTATATATTGTACGTATGCTGCCAGCGATTTGGCAAAACTTCCTGTCGATCAATTGGTAATATTCCAGACGAGAAAGTAACTTTGTAAGACATAAAATCCGCCTCGAAGAAAGTTACCATTTACGTCTGGTCTCCATATCGACATCAAACTGGACCGCTTAGATCGTAACTTCGCTTTCACCTCTCAACAACCGTACCTGGCAATGGCCGCCAATCAGCACGAACTTGATGGTATGGTCAGACGGAATCATTAATGGCGTTCAAAGAGAACAAGAAATCGCTGTGGTTAAAAAAACGCCCCCAGACCCGGTATGTGTATCTTCAACGATGTTAGAGAGGCAGACATTTCGGCAAGAATAACACACTTTGGTACGAGGCCGGAACGTACCCCGGCTGGCCCCCCCCTCCTTCGGCTAACTCCCCTTCGGCCGAACAACGCGAGGACTGTATCTCGGATGACGTACCATAACTAGGGAATTGTTTTCAGCTTCTTGTTAGCGCTACGAACTGAAACAGAGTTCAAAAGAAAATGTCGACACACTCAGACATTGGGTTCGATGAAGGAAGTTTGGCTGCCTTTAGGACGTGGATATGTATCGGGGGATTGGAGAGGGGTGGGGGGGGGGGGGGGGGGGGAACACACTATTTATCTAGCCTAAAAATTCGTCCGTAATAGTGGATGGTCAAAGGCTGGGATTGGCTTTTGAAAACTATTACAAATATTATGATATTTGCCTTTCTTACCTATTTGTGTGGTCGTAATAGAGAGTTATGTAACAGAGAGGTCTTGAAATAATAGAATTGTTTGTAAGATTTAGAGTGAGTGTAAGATTTAGAGCGTGTGTGTGTGTGTGTGTGTGTGTGTGTGTTAAGAGTGTGCTTCAGTTCCAATATGTCTATCCGTCTGTATGTTTGTTTATACAGTGGTTTTGTTAGAGGTCGGGACCCGGGTCATTCATTTGGCCCACCTACTCCCAAGTAGAGACCCGGCTACTTTCGTTTCCAATGCCAACGAGACGCCGCTTTGTGTCACTATAGGCCATTGAGGCCTAACAATACCTGACCCTGGTATTTTCGTTTCCCCCCCTCCTACTTATTTCTTAACAAAACCACTTATATATATATATATATATATATATATATATATATATGGATGTATGTATTCTTCTTTTATCTTTTTTTTTCTTTTACACTAACCATTCCTTTAAAATGATGACATTTTCTCTTCAGTGTTAATTCAAATCTCTTGAAGGATCTTAAACCTAGCCTCCATCTTGTACACAAGGCCCCCAATATAATAATCTATTATTCTCTCAACCTCGTTCACCTTTAAACACGATAAACCGACGTATCTCGAGTAAACATTTTAAACGGCGCTCAGCTCAACGAGAACAAAATGATCCCCCCCCCCGAGAGATCGGTAGAACTATTTGCTAACATTATAATGATCGTCAGTGACCGTGAACGGCCGAAATAACAATCGGCACCGCGAGGGCGGTTTGTTTGCGAGCGAATACCACTAAATCGCTGACTTATTACGGCCGAATAAGTTCTAGCACAGCCGAGAAAGCGTGACAACAGAGAGGAATAAGCCGAACGCCTTCCGAGTGCCCAGTGCTGAATATTCTCTGACGTGAACGGCAGATATTCTACAGACAGTGACAAGCTCGTCCAGTCCTGCGTCGTTTCAGAAGAGGTGCCGCCTCGTTTGAATCGATCTATGAAGCATCGGCAGTACCATACGTCACGTGATCGCTATCGGAATGGGATGATTAAAATTGATTGCGATATAAATCTTTGATGACATCCGATGATTCGCCATTTCCGGTGGACACATATCGGTCGCATTTTTGTCGGGCTCAGTCGAAGTTCAACGACTGCCTAAATTCGAACATTTCGGTTACGTACAGGAAGAAGAAAAAGCAGAAAAACGCATATTCGCGTTTGTTTATAATTGGTTCACTTACGGCACTGATCCAGATGCGCGCCTCAGGGGGTCTACATTATGATCAGGGCTAATGGATTTGTTTGTTTGCTTTGCTCCTTTGCTTTACTCGTTTGCGAGCGTTTTGCCGACAGATGCAACTTCTCACAGACGCAAGGGTGTCTCTTTCTCCTGACCGTAGCGCTGTTTGGTACGAAGCTCTAACAGCAGGGTTCAAATCATTGGTACGATTGGTTTTCATCCATACCATCGGATGGTTCTCGGACCATTTAGCCTACTTTGTGCACGATTGTAGCCGCAAAACAGCGACATCCCGCAGCCTCGGTCAAAACTGGGGTTCGATTCGACAACACTGAGGTGTTGAACGCAGAACACCCTCAACCAGGCCACGGCAACAGCTGTTATAATCATTTAAAGCCCACGCATCCTCCTCCTCCTGTATAATCTGCACAAACCAACGCTAATTCGCCTTGAGGGGAAATCGTGTCATAAAAGCTACATTGTGCACGTCACATTTCAACCAGAAACTGCTTTCTCAGTTTAATATTCAGTTCCCGAAAGAACGACGATGGGGCCAATCTCCCAGGCGTGGGAATTGAATTTTGAAACCCTCAGTTTCCGTTGAGCGCCCTACTTTACAACGGAAGAGGTGAACTATTGCCGGCACTACGACCGCTTTAAGTATTCGACCGTACGAATTGAAATTCATCAACCGACGTCGTGTTTCTTCACGGCACGAAGCGAGTTAACGGCCCCGGTCCACGGGGACTCCATCCACGGGCCGACAGCTGCTAGGACGTTCTCGAGATCGGGAAAACAATCCAATCTTGTCACTTGCCTTCGCCGACTGGGATTCGTATCGGCGACTGATAAACGTTCCACTCGCCCTACGAACTACCCGATTAATCCAATCTAGTCAGATCTAATCTGATCCGGATCGGGGCAGCGGGCGCGCCTCTTTCGGCGTACAATCAGTCAGTTACGGGCCTTTTCGGTAATATTTGCCCCAATCGGAGAATTTCTGCGAGCGGACCGAGCCGAACGTGGCGGGGGGCGTTTCAACCAGATGCGATGAGAATGTTTACAATGGCAGCACAAATAGAGAGAGAGAGAGAGAGACGTCGGCCGGATAGGAAGTCGGCGAAAGAGCAGAGCGCCCAACTTTCTTCGCCTTTTGAATAAACTGATTAACGCGCGCTGGCTGCCCAAAGGTATGGCAGATAGTGCGACCTGGATGAACCCCATTGTGAAAACAGGCGAAAAGCCGTTCAGCAACCACAGGCGTGTTTTGTGTGGTAAATAGAAGTCGGCCAACTTTAACTCCATCGGTAAATAGTTCGTGCGCGGTTCGTTCGGCATTCCTACTCCTGATTGGATGTCAATCGGGAGTTATTGATCGATCTTGGCTGCGCGTATCGCTCGCTGAACGAGACGCCTCTTGCTAATTGGCCGCCTGTTATCACGTGATCGATACCGAGAGGATTTGAACTGGCATCGTGACATATAATCAGATAAGTGTTGTTGACTAGTTTGGATTAATTGGTCTTTATTTGGCCCAGCGGTGAAATCTTCCATATTAGAAAAGAGTTTGAGAAAAAACTTAATATTTGGCTCAGTAAAGAGTATGGCTTACTACCTCCCACACCACGAGCTCGAGTCTGAGTGAGGGAGTGAGTCAATTAGTCGCTCAGTCATTCACTCACTCGCTTAATCAATCAATCAGTCAATCATTCACTACTTTAAAATAGTACATCAATCAGGCAGTCAGTCAATTTTTTGTGTGTGTTACTATGTTACTATGCTGATCTGGCTGCATGTGTATGTATTCGTGCGTTGGCGGGGGTGGTGTGTGCGTGCATGCGTGCCTGTATTTTTGTATGTGGGTGGATGTAGGCTAGCATATGTGGCTGCATGTGAGCGTGCTTCCCTGCCAGCATTCGTGATATATATATATATATATATATATATATATATATATATATATATATATATATATATAAACAAGCGAAATTAACCATAACTAATTTTCTGTCAAGTTCCGCTCGTGCACGTCTAGGCGTTGTAACATCCAACAACCGTATAGCCCCACACGAGCCGAATCTCCCACAACAAGTTCTGATTCGTCTATTAAGTACAAGTACCACCGAACAGTATCCGCCACCACTTACTTGAGTTTTAGTTGGTCGCCTATCACCGTGCTATAACCGTCCCGGTAAGAAGTCGTCCTGTTTTGCATCCCACGGGGACGCCTCCTCTTCGACGATGGCATCCGGTAAATCCTACCTCCTCGATCCTACTCCGGCTCCTCAGTGAGTGGCCGACGACGACGGAGTGGTTCCGTGATCCGATTCGAGTTTCGACGAATCGCCTCAATCGATCCTCATGGTCATCCAACAGACAATAGAACAATGACGAGACGAGTTGCCGCTTATAGAATTGTCAAACGAGTGGGGGGGGGAGGCATTAATCGGATTCGCTCCAGTTCACATCCCGCGGGGCCTATTATCGCGCCGGTGGCCCGTAGTAGAGCGTGCGCGGCGAGCCAGTTCGGTCCTTGCCGGGTTCGGTGCCAGGCTCATCCGGTGATTGCGACAGTTTTCTCTCTCTCTCTCTCTCTCTCTCTCTCTCTCTCTCTCTCTCTCTCTCTCGGGGTATTACGTTGCCGCCGATCGTGTCCCGAACTGCCACAAGCAAGTACAATTCGTCTTTGCGCACCCCCCTCTCCGATGTTTACCTTGTTAAGGAAGCCGACACCGCCGTTCGATAAAAACGATCAGAGCCGAAATTGCCTGCCATCGATCTCCTCCAATGGCCGGCCTCCTATATCCAGACGCGGCGAGGCCACGTGCTCCAATTAGAGATCCAGAGATTCCCGGCTCGGACTCCGGGTGAGGAACGGGATCGGGGCGAAGCAGAGAGAATCCCCCGAGGCCTTACCGACGGACGGCAGGCGCGGCCTCGTTGTCGATGTAATCTCCGGCCGGACGTTGTAGGGCGCTCGGCGAGGACAGGTGAGGCGCAACCTCCCTTCATCGGAGCCGAGCCTACTAGGAACGGATCGGAATACCGGAATAATTACTCTGGCACGGAGTTCACAGGCCGATACACCTCGATAACGCCTGAAACCTCCCCTATGGCACCCCCCACCCACACACATACACCTACCCCCACACTCATACGCGCCCAAACTCTTCTCCATCCATTCCCGATGCCACGTGTGGCTATCCAGATAGCGGTTCGGGATCATCCTATTATTCTATCCCGAAACAGGCACACTCGCTGGCCAGCTTCCGGTGGGCGATAATCAAACAACACTCGACATACACCGACAACAACAATACCCGATCCAGGAACCGTTTGCTAAAGGAATATTGCTCGATCCTTTCTCGGTTCTTCTTTCAGCCTTTTCACTCACCATTCATTTCTCCATTCATTCATTCAACGATTCGGTCTTTCTAAATTTCTGTCTTTCTCCGGTTTTCGGGTGTTAAAAAAAATCCTTTTCACGCTTTCCTTTCTCTTATTGTCGTTTCTTTCCCGTCGATGTTTTCGGGGTTCCCAGGAGCTCTTTGTGTCCGACCAGGTTCCGTGTCACTAACTTCTATTGATCGCCTCTTGATGAAACGCACAAGGGCAACCCTTTGGCTGTCGGAAACCCTTTGCTAAGTAATTATGTGGTGATGAATTCCGAAAACAGTCCACCCCCGCGGATCATTAGACGAAGATTTGTATGTTTGTGTCTGCGTGTATGTGTGTGCGTGCGTGTGCGCGCGTGTGTGCGTGTGTGTATATGCGAATGTACGTGCTTGCATTTCAGTAGTGTGTGAGTAATGCACTAGCACAGAAAATCAAGAATCCTGAATACAATCTATGGACGATTCATCGGGAATATATATATATATATATATATATATATATATATATATATATATATATATATATATATATATATATATAAACAAACATGTACATGTGTGTGTTCATAAAATCGACAAGAGTTTTAAACGGCGGTGAATATGACATTGTGTGGGACAATGATATTTACCATTAAATTCATTTAAACTTATTATATATATATATATATATATATATATATATATATATATATATATATATATATTGTGTGATGTGTGTGTGTGTGTGTGTATGTGTGTGTGTGTGCTGTTGTATGTGTGTGTGTGTGTGTGTGTGTGTGTGTGTGTGTGTGTGTGTGTGTGTGTGTGTGTGTGTGTGTGTGTGTGTGTGTGTGTGTGTGTGTGTGTGTGTGTGTGTTTTATCGGTCTGTATGTCTGTCTGTCTGTATAATATACTGGTTCACACCATAATGTTGACAATATGCTAACAATATTCAGACGTCATTGACTCAAACTTGCCAACCATATTCCTCAACTCATCAATACTGATCAACACTTCTCACGACCAAAAAGAACACCTTTACACCACATGCTCCCCCCCCATCACCCTCCTTGTGAATATTTTGTTCATCTTCATTATGTTACCGTCAATAGATTATTATTATTATTATTATCATCAGCTGATATTATATAGAGCGTATATTTGTATAAAGCGCAAAGCCAATACATAATATATTATATACCCTGGGACAACAGTACAATAGGTGTATCCTATATGTAATTGTCCACCATATAGGTCAGTTGGTGACCTTTGTTGATGACCCAGACTGGTTGACATAGATACAAGTGTATAGATGATGTGACTAGATTAATGACTACATGTCGTTTAAGATCGGAAGCAATACATCCAGTATCCATCCAGAGAATGGCACTAGTTTATATAGGTTTAGCTTCAGAGTGATGCAAATAACCAACCCTGGCTGTGTTTGGTTTTCTTACAGCAAGTGTTCTCGATCTATGGCGAATTGTGTTTATATTGAATCTATATTGTGTTTATATCGACTGAGGGTATATAAAAGGCTTAAATTTTCACTTAGGTTAGAGAAGAACTTCGATGCCAGACAAGTCGGACCTGTATTGATACATGGTTCATATAGGTAGGATTTATTCAGTTATTCGAACCTAGAATAAAGCTGAGGTCAGCATCTGAGGTGGCGAAATGTTTTATATACAGGTTTCTTTTGGACCACAGAAAATTACTGTTGACTGTAAACTGTGGTGTCAAAATAGTTATGATATGTATGTAGCAAGTCACCATTGAACCACACGCACGTGTTGTTTGCTGTGACCTGTGGTATCAAATGGTATGTGTTTTACGTGCTTCCGCTTTTTGTACGTAGCCTGCATGTAGCCGCTTTCCTGTGGGCGTGACATATTTGTCTCGTACGAAAAGCGAATTAGCTGGTTCCCACAGGCTGATGAGTAGACCAGACACATGCTTAGGTATACGCACACATCTATCAATATGTGGAAGTATGGAACATTTTATTTTTAGATTAATGTATGTATAGTTGTATTTGTATTTAGATTTATGGAGGTAGGTTTCGAAGGATGTTTAGATAAGTTGATGCTCTGTGCCTGTTGCCTCTTTATATGTACCCTAAAACACACACACACGCACACATACACACACACCACGCACGCACACACATACACACGCACGCACGCACGCAATATATATATATATATATATATATATATATATATAACATACATGCATACATATATACGCCGTTTAAGTGTTTGGCCTGGTTATCCAGCATTTAAATGACTGTAGCAGACACAGTACGCTCTTAAAGCATATACTCTGACTCAGGAATAGAAACACTGCATCGCATCTCGAGCGGTGGCATTGGACACAGCTCGTGTGGTTGGTGTGTTTTATATAACAAGTTTAGTTGTATATATAATTCACCTTAGTTGTTTGTGGGAATAGAATTATCTTTCCTAGGTCCAGTTATGTCCAGTCTGTACTATGACATTCAAGGCTAACTTTAGTCTCCTTGTCATTAATAAAACCCTATATTATAATTATAGTTTGTATAGCAGACATTAGGTTTGATTTGAAAATGTTAATATATAGAACGGCAATTCCGCCATAACGGTCTGCTAAGGCGCCGATGTAATAGTGACGACTAGGTCATAGTATTT
>JAODUP010000362.1:400000-537500 GCA_025642065.1 Paralvinella palmiformis
TTGTCCTCTTATGTGGTCTGACGAAACGACCTATTAATTCATACAATGCTGCTTAATGGATTTATACTCCTGGAGTCGCTTGTTACTCCGGCAGTCATCTCCATGGGTATTAAGCTGCGGACAGAGTTTTTTTTCCATATTATGAGTAATTAGGTTACACTGATATAGGAATTTTTTTAAATGTATAGCTATTATAATCCAGACGTGTCATTCGAAGTATCAGGGAGATCTGTCTGAAATACGCTGTTCTCGATTATAGGTCAAATAGAACAAGCGGATAGGCGCTTTAATTTAGATCCCACCACACCTAACTGCATATACTTAGGAACGCTAAATTAGGCGTGGATCAACGTTCACTTAGTGATAAACGGATACGTATGAGGATTAGCTGTTAGGTTCGAGTAAATCATAGTATTTACTCAGGTTGAGACGATATTTCGTTCTAGTCCAGTCCAGTAATAATCCATTCTGCAGTATTGCTACTTTGTGTTTTGACCTAAATCACCCCACTGCTTCCATATAAAGATGGTGTACATCGTATCACGTATTCAACAAATTGTAATGTTGATTAACGCGCCAAGGGCTCATAAAATGCCTAATTTTTCACTCGGGTTAGAGAAGAACTTGCGACACCAGACCAGTCGCACGTCTGTCGATATAGGTAGGATTTGTTTAGTTAGTCGAACCCAGAATAAAGCTGAGGTCAGCATCTGAGGTGTCGATTTTTAAAATATATTTAGGTTTCTTTTGGACCACAGAAAATGGCTGCCGAATGTCAACTGTGGTGTCAAAGTAGTTACCTTTTCTGTGGAGTAACTCGCCGTTGAACCACATATTCGTGTTGTTTATTATGAGCTGTGATGTTAAATGGTATTTTTTGTACGTGCTTCCGCTTTTGTATGTAGTCTGCATGACGCCGCCTTGCTGTAGCCGTGAGATATTTGTCATGTACGAAAAGCGAATTAGCAGGACTCCACATGCTGATGAGTAGCCCAGACACATGTATAAAACTATATATATATATATATATATATATATATATATATATATATATATATATATATATATGTCTGTGTGTGTGTGTGTGTGTGTGTGTGGAGAACATTTTATATTTAGATTGATGTATGTGTAGTGTTGTTTATGTTTAGATTTAGATTTATGGAGGTGGAGGTCTCAAAGGATGTTGAGAAATGTTGATATTCTGAGCCAGTGCCATTATATATCTATCCTAAAACACATAGACACACGCAACACACACACACCACACATCACTTTTGATAGCTAACTGGCTCCAAAATACGCTGTATTGAATTAATAATAATATATAAATCATATACATTGTGTGTGTGTGTGTGTATTATATGATTTTCTTGAAATTGACATGACAAACTTTAGTAAATAAAATTCATGATATTGTTAAAGGTTGGGACTCGGTAACTCGATGCACCATAATTTGAGTATATATTTACTTATTTATTTAATTTAGTTTTGAGTATTTATTTTAATATGTTAATTATTATATTTATTTGACGAAAATGGGATGTCAACACTGTACTCTGATAACATTAAGTGTACACCCTTTATTCAGCCTCCCAATAAGGGTAGATATCTATGTTGTATACAAACAAATATACCTTAGACACCTTAGGTATACACTGGCCAGTAATCTCTCATTTATTGGCTGCCAATCTCGGTAGACCAACAATGGACGCCAGTAAGTGTCGGTACGATTACTCTTGGGCCGAACTGTGACGACATAAAGAAGAAACTAATCTAATTTGGTGTGTCACTTTACCACAGACAGCTCGGTGGGGGTATCCCGGACATTTCTCACTTTACTACAGACAGCTCGGTGACGGTATTCCGGACGTTTGTCACTCTCCCACAGACAGCTCGGTGGAGGTATCCCGGACGTTTGTCACTTTACCACAGACAGCTCGGTTGGGGTTTCCCGCACGTCTGTCACTCTCCCAAAGGCAGCTCGTTAGAGGGTATCCCGGACGTTTGTCACTCTCCCACAGACAGCTCAGTGGGGGTATTCTGGACGTTTGTCACTTTACTACAGACAGCTCGGTGAGGGTATCCCGGACGTTTGTCACTTTACCACAGACAGCTCGGTGGGGGTATCCCGGACGCTTGTCACTCTCCCACAGTTAGCTCGGTGGGGGAGGGGTATCCCAAACGTGTGTTACTCTCCCACAGACAGTTCGGTGGGGGGGGGAGAGTTCCCCGGACGTTTGTCACTTTACCACAGACAGCTCGGTGGGGGTATCCCGGACGTTTGTCACTTTACCACAGACAGCTCGGTGGGGGTATCCCGGACGTTTGTCACTTTACCACAGACAGCTTGGTGGGGGTATCCCGGATGTTTGTCACTTTACCACAGACAGCTCGGTGGGGGTATCTCGGAGATTTGTCACTCTCCCACAGAAAACTCGGCCGGGTATGCCGCACGTCTGTCACTCTCCCAAAATCAGCTCGGTGGGGGGTATCCGGGACGTTTATCATTTCCCACAGACAGCTCGGTGGGGGTTATCCCGGACTTTTGTCACTTTACCGCAGACAGCTCGGTGGGTGTATCCCGGACGTGTATCACTTCACGACAGACAACTCAACTGGATACCTTGGACTTATTTCGCACGCATGCACGCACATGCACTCAAACACACACATATACACACGCACACACACACACACAACATACATACACACACACACACACAAACAAATAAAAAAGGTCCTAAATATGAGATGAAAAATATCAAACGTTTTGAAACAAGACAAGCGAGAAAAGTAGTCACAAAAAGAAACGGCTACTGAACCATGAACATCCATTACATATCTATCTATCCATCCATCCATTCATTCATTCATTCCCATCCATCCATCCATCTGTCTATCCATCCATCGATCCATCCACCCATTGATCCATCCATCCATCCATCCAGCTATATATATATATATATATATATATATATATATATATATATATATATATATATATATAGCTATATATCTAACTAACCAACTACTCCCTCAGCCACCTTATTCTAGTTTCCAATTCATTAGGTACATGTTAACACAATGTTGACAGCTGTCCGTCTACCACCTGTCTACGATAACAGTTGTGTTTATCTATTTAACATCTTCCTCGTGTCCTATCAGTAATAGAGTTAGCTCAAAGGTTCTAAACAATCTCCGTTCAGCTTACCAGACGTAACACCGCATGGCTGCTGCCATCTAGTGACTACAGTTAAATATATGTTGACCTAATTAATATGGCGCTTGCTCCCGTTTGTTAATATTTCGAAGAGATAAGACATAATTTTAGTAATAATGATAATAATGGTTATTATTAGTGTTTGTGGTAGTAATGGTAGTAGTAGTAGTTTATCAATCGTCACAGCCATCTTAATTCTCAGCAGCAGTGATATCATTACGACGAGCAACCTCCAAAGGCAACGAGAGAGCTAAAGCATCCTTCAAACATGCCGACGCCTAGATTTGACCTTAGATGGTACAGATCTATGGCCAACCACTTTACCAGTTAGACCATGGAAACGCCCGTGTGTATGTGTGTGTGTTTGTGTGTCTCTCTCTCAATGTGTATGCGCGCGCGTGCATTATAGGCAGACCCCCGAGGGCTGCTGCCAATCGTGTTCATCTTACACCTGATTTGTTTACGATGTATAACCATCGCCAGATTGATAAGTACATAAACATTTGTTAACCTCCAGTAATCCCACCCAGAGATGGTCTCCATGTTATGACAGTCGAGTGGCTCGAGATACAACAAAGTTCTAAATGGCTTAGGATACGTATCACTTGTCAAGGTCATAAGAGCTATAGTCGGGATCTCGTCTTCCGATAACGCACTTGTTTGTTTGTCTTATTGTTTGATTGTTTGATTATTCATTTGTGGATTTGTTTGTTTGTTTGTGTTGTCTTGTCGCTTCTTGATACCGAAGTGTTTGTATATTTCTGGTGCAATTCTGATCAATTATTTGTTGTAATTTACGTGACGTATTTGTGTTTGTGCTTTTATAAATCAGTGTTTATATATTTGGAGATTATTGAGTGACTAATGTTAGAGTGACTTGTGTTAGAGCTCAATGCGCGTTTTGATAATGGGCCGTGAATATCTAAATAACGATCGAGATGGCATATTGAAGAACAGCAGTTTGTCTAAATACATCACTAATCCAGTCGCAATTGCATCTGAGTAGTAAATAACAATAACATGGGGGGGGGATGTTGATGGAACCTGATATATATATATATATATATATATATATATATATATATAGATGGACGGATAGTAGGATAGACGGATAGTAGGATAGATAGATAGTAGGATAGATAGATAGATAGATAGTAGTAAGATAAATAGATAGTATATATATATATATATATATATATATATATATATATATATATATATATATATATATATATACTGCTGCCTGTTCGTTTTGTAATCTTAGGAGGAGAGGACATGAACATATTTCTACTTGGTGCCTCCAGTCGTCCTGCTATATTATCTTAAACCTCGATTTCCATTTGGCTGATAAGATCCCATGGCTCGTCTTTGTACACACTGACACCTAGCGTCAGACAACGAATGATTCCATATGTAAGGAGTACGTGATAAAAACAATGATCACGTGATCCCAGGACGAGGCAGTAACTTGATAAGCAATAAACTATATTTATTTGGTTAGCCAACTCTAAAAGTTAATGTAGTTTAATGGACATCGGCTGTTATAAAATAGCTTTGGTCTGAAGTTTGAGGGAGGGAGTGAGTGAGTGAGTAGGTGAATGAGTGAATGAGTAGTTTAGTGAGTAACTGAGTGAGTGAGTCGGCGGATGCCCAAGTTAGTGGGTTAGGATATGAATACTTTAATACTATATAGGATCCTCATTCGAAGATAATGGAGAGTTGATATTTGATCTCATACATTTTTTGGTCTCTCAGTTGTTTTGTTTCTGATCAATGGCAACATGATAAGGTTACTGTTAGGTAGAGGGGTCATCTAGGGAGAGGGTTACTGTCACTATACTCACAACACCAACTCTTAACTATTCATCCATCCATATATATATATATATATATATATATATATATATATATATATATATGCATATCCAGGTGTATAAAGGTGTGTTTATGTCCGTCAATCCATCCATCCATCCATCCACCATCCATCCATCCATCATCCAGCCATCTGTATATCCGGGATGATTCTCTCCCATCTCTTCCTGTTTTCGCGCGTCCTTTATCCATCTATCCATCCATCCATACAATATTCAGTCGAAAGCTAACCACACTTTGTACCGGTTAACCTCTATAAGGAGCCATCACAATTTAATGCCATCATTACCATGGATACAAGATGGTATCACGTGGCAGTTTGGGAGCGGACCTTATTCTATCTGGCTCACGTTCATCGAACTTTCATGTAACACACACATGCGGTCGTAAGCACGTATGCGTGTATACCCCCCCCCCCCGAGAGAGAGAGAGAGAGAAACTTATCTCACGTTAACTAAAATTTAAATTGGCCAACATGATTAAATTTATGCAAATTATATCAGTTTTGTTTGTTGTTGCTCGAATTACACTAAGACTGTATTTGTGTACAGGACTGTGTTAGACACTACTTGTATAATAGACTGTGTTAGACACTACTTGTGTACAGGACTGTGTTAGACACTACTTGTGTACTAGACTGTGTTAGACACTACTTGTGTACAGGACTGTGTTAGACACTACTTCTGTATTAGACTGTGTTAGACATTACTTCTGTACTAGACTATATTAGACACTCCTTGTGTACTAGACTGTGTTAGACATTACTTATGTACAGGACTGTGTTAGACACTACTTCTCTATTATACTGTGTTGAACATTTCTTCTGTACTAGACTGTGTTAGACACTACTTATGTACTAGACTGTGTTAGACACTACTTGTGTACTAGACTGTAGTAGACACTACTTGTCTACTAGACTGTGTTAGACACTGCTTGTGTACTAGACTGTGTTAGACACTACTTGTCTACTAGACTGTGTTAGACACTACTTGTCTTCTAGACTGTGTTAGACACCACTTGTCTACTAGACTGTGTTAGACACTACTTGGCGCTGCGACCTAATTTAGCGGAGAGATAACTTTACACTATCTCGTGTTCAGAAATTTAAGGAAAAATTTAAAATACCGAAACTACAAGTAACAAAATTAACTTATTTACGCCCACCTCATTAAGTCATCACGTTTGTTATTGATGCTGATTATTAAATAAACAAACAAACAAACAAACAACACCTGGTATATTATTCGTTCCATCTCCTTCTGTCTATCATAACTGAACCATCAATCGATGGCCTTTAATCTCTCACCATATCACGAGGTCATCTCCTCCGTCGCCAGGAGGCGCTGTTGGGCGCTGATTGTTATTACCCGGATTACAATTCTGGTCTAGAAACATCTGAAGCATGTTTCAGCTATCATTTCACGTCATTATCGTTTCGCCTACATGTGAAACAACAAACACATAATACATTTTAGTTCGTAGGATGCTGCAATGCAATATGCTCTCTCACAAATAAACCTGCTAATACAATCGATATGTTCCATGTAAAATGTAATTATTATTTTCTTTTGTAAATTATTATTATTATTAACAACATCACAGTATTAAATTACCAGAGAGATTATTATTAACAAATTCGAGCTACCAGATAAACGGATTACCTATTATTAACTGCACTATAACAAATTTTTCCCGATATTTGTGCCAAATCTATTAATATGATTTTAACAACACTTTTTTATATTTCTAGTTTTTATGGTTACTGATTATTTTGTGTGATTAGTTTATTATTTCTATATAAGATGTCTAATATGCTTCTATTAACAAGTGAATGATATTTCATTATCATTCATATGAATGAGCCATAAATTAAATTGTTCTTGATCCCTATCATACGTCTATCTATATAAATAAAAGCGAATTTGAGTTAGTTTGTTTGTCTTCTTTGTGTTCGCAAACAATTATGATAAAGGAGTCTTAAACGGCGGTAAATATGACATTGGTTGGGATTATGATTGGGACAATAATGTTTACTCAAGCTTTAAAGACCGCACGAACTCTCTCTCTCTCTCTCTCTCTCTCCTATATATATATATATATATATATATATATATATATATATATATATATATATAAGCCAAACTTCTGATAAATAATATACTTCAATAGATTGATAGAGACATAGACTACAAACAAGTAAGTGATTGATTGTTTGATTGATTAACTA
The DNA here is from genome assembly GCA_025642065.1 of Paralvinella palmiformis. Taxonomy (NCBI): domain Eukaryota; kingdom Metazoa; phylum Annelida; class Polychaeta; order Terebellida; family Alvinellidae; genus Paralvinella; species Paralvinella palmiformis. Next base: position 407,320 of record JAODUP010000362.1, read on the forward strand.
ATTCGTTCGTTCATACACTCATTTATTGATAAACTGACTTATTTATCTAACCACTCACCAACTGACTGACTCACTGTTCGCTATATCTAAAATATACACAAGAACGATTACTATTTGTAGTCAGCAAATACTATTATCCATTATATAAGCCTTCATTTCAGGTTAATCGCCTGGCATTGATCACGTGCACATACATATACACATATACACACACGCATATACACGTACACACATACACATGCGCGCACACACACGCGCGCGTACACACACGTATATAAGAAATATACCTTTAACAGGCTCTCCATATGCAAACTGGAAGCGCAGTTTGCCATAAACCTCTAGGATACGGGTTCAAATCCTGGTTTCATCTTTCAATTCGCTCATTTACCCTACCATTTGCACATAAGTAGCCAATAAGCAATAAATATATATAGTATTATATATATATATATATATATATATATATATATATATATATATATATATATATATATATATACAAACCACTTCTTCATTGGGTGATGTATCTATCATGCGGAGAAGACCGTTGATGTGTTTTGACAACATATTTTCAGTGTATGTTTAGATTTATAGATGTAAAGGTTTATGGATGTATATGTTTGTGTAAGTGCAGGTTTTATGGTTGAGTCTTCGCTCTAAGCAAATATAAACGGTAAGAGTCCAATGAGGGTCCACTCATAATCTGAGAGCTATATGTAAATAAACCGTTTACTTTTATCCTACGAGCAGACGTTCAACAGAGAGACATGATCATATGACGTCACTCTCCTAGAACACTCCGTTAGAGGTTGTATCAACAAATAAGACCCGCTTTTAATGACGTCATCGCATTACCAGATCATTGATACAAACGTTAAGTATTTGAGAAGATTGATGTCATACATATTTAAACAATACATATATAACAGAAATATATTTATCTTATAGAACTCGTAACATCAGCAACTTCTGGAACATTATAAAAAGGGATAAAATGGGATATCTGATCGGATCCAGAATCATTTTCCACATTGAGCTGCTAAAGGGCTAAATATACTCCCACGCCATCACAGATATAAAGCATAATTTTTAATTCGATTTTCTCCTAAATTATAACACGAACAAGACCGATTGCTCGTTTGTACATTTTATAAACCCCTTGGGGGGGATTGATAGTGTGATCCTGATATAAATAATAGGATTTTATAATAAACTGGGATTTCAAAGTGGGCATACTGCATATTATTTCAGTCATATCTGGATCAAATTATGATTAAGGGCTTGATGCTCAGGGATTGAGGGATTCGAGCTTCCGTATTTTTTTTTTTATCGACCGTATTTGTGTGTTTATGGTTGGTGCGCGTGTATATGTGCGTGCATGTTTGTGTTTTATAGCCGCCACGACTTCGGAAGGTTTTGAAGACATTGTTATTGAAATGTGAAGGTAAACACGCCATTTACAAGAAAAACTCGAACATTTCAGAGAATGTTCTTAGAACGTCGCGAGAATGTTTGCCAAAAACCTTTTAAGAACTTTTCCAGGAAAATGTTATCCAGACTCTCCAAATGTATTGATGTAACGTTTGAAAAATAACATTTCGGGGAAGATTCTAAATTTGTTACAAAAATATCACAGACACGACTGAAAACAATAAAAAACAAGATCGATATGATCATTATTAAAAAAAGACAATTCAAATATCATTGTAAGTTACAAGTAAACAATATTGCCTTTCTTCTTCTCTGAAATATTGTGTATTTAAATAATCAAGGGTGAAGGAGTGATTGATTGAGTGAGTGAGTGAGTGAATTAGTGAATGAGTGAGCAAGTTGGTGAGTGAGTGATTGATTGATTGGTAGAGTGAGTGATGTGAGTGAGTGAGTGAGTGAGTGAGTGAGTGAGTGAGTGAGTGAGTGAGTGAGTGAGTGAGTGAGTGAGTGAGTGAGTGAGTGAGTGAGTGAGTGAGTGAGTGAGTGAGTGAGTGAGTGAGTGAGTGAGTGAGTGAGTGAGTGAGTGAGTGAGTGAGTGAGTGAGTTTTAAGCCTCGGCGCTGACCGGCTCTAATCCGGCTATTCCATCATAAAAAATATAAGATCAAAGAAAACCTGTCAATGACACAGGTAACACAGATAACCTACCCCATATTTCGGTGATCTGCAGCGTACCGCGCTACCAGCTGGGCCACGGTTATGTCCCGTATCTATATCATGAAATACACACCAACATACACCATACATGTACTTCACCGAAAAAATGCATGTATCCTATATCCTATAATTATGTTGGTTCCATGACAAAATCCCAGTGGACAAAATCCCACGGTACACATTCCCAGCCTCTTATCTCAAAAGTAGACTAAATCCCAGTTTCATATAAGATTAATTAATAAGATTAGGTGTAAAGGCCATTCGCCTGTTATTATATTAAGATAACTTATACAATTTTTATGATGGCAAAATAACTTAATAATAACACCTAAGATTGTTGTTGCAATATGTAGAATTGGTATTGTATCAAGGAGTAATCAGCTTGTGAAATGTCAACTCCTGACAATATTATCATAACACCTCAGTTGTTAGGAAGTGTGAAAGAAAATTACAGAAGTAATCAGTTTGTGAAATCTTAACACATAAAAGTATATATACAAATAGAGCATAAATTTGTGAGCATGAAATAATTGTATATATCGGATATTGTGTTTATTGTCTCAATTTGACATTGGAGTGTATATATTATATATTGTACATAGATGGGTATATATTATATATTGTACATAGAAGTGTATATATTAGATATTGTACCACGAAGTGTATATATTGGATATTATTATTATTGTCTCAATTTGACATTAAAATTTAAATTAAAGGTTCCTTGAATTTTAAATGTTTAATTTGTTTCTTTTTATACGCGAGACTTTTATTTATCAGAGTGGGATCTTGTCCACTTTTGGGGTGAGAGACTGGGATTTTGTCTATTGGGATTTTGTCCACTGGGGTTCTGTCCAGTGGGTTTCTGTCTGCTGGGATTTTGTCCAACGGGATTCTGTCCTGTTACCAATTAGGATAATGGTCAGACTGGGCAATCCTGATATCTGGACGTTCTGCTGTTTATTAAAAGGATTTATCTGCAGCTCGACAAGGAAACCTTTTACTCCATTATGGGAAGATGAAGACGATTCGTATTTATTTGCAGTCTGAAGAAAATGGACGGATTTCCTTTATTATAACAAACAGCATTATGGCAAATGTTAACTTACTGCCAGAGAAATGAGATAATTCTTGTTACGACTAATTCTATATTTATAAAATTAACATATGCTACATACCGTGATATAGTACGTTGTATATTTCTTGTTTGTTATGGGAGATGGTGAAGTTTACGATCCTCTTGTCCTCAGTTCGTCGAAATATTTTCGACGAAGCTAATCCACTCTGACATTAAGAAGTGCAACGTTTAAGAGTTCCAAATTTTTCGATCTAGCTCATGGCAGGACCAATAGCACTCGCGGACCACTTCCGGATCATATCAATCCTGTCCAATAGATATCCTGGGAAATATGTACTCTATATCGGATTGATACACCATACTATATTGGTCGCAACACCGATAAATAAGTGATAACTGGAACCTTCTGAAAGATGCCAGTAGGTTTAAATTGAGATAACATGCAGCCTAGTTTGTTACCCCTTTTCACCGCGTCAAAGGCTATGCTACAAGGTACCCGGTTATATGCGACAAAGAACTGTTACTTTAGACAAATCAATTGGTAGTTAGTGAGTTTTGTGGACACCGATGTTCGTGGCGTTCTTACAATGCCATTGACAGCCAACGTCTACAGTCCGAAGTCTTTTAAACTTCGGGGGCCACATATTACATTTATAGGCAGTGATTTCCAGTATTTGTGGCATGATTTCCCAGGAATTTGCCCCTTGGCCATATGACAAAATATGCATATCATGAAAATACGAAATATTAGTGAGTGAGTGAGTGAGTGACTGATTAACTGACTGACTGACTGACTGATTCACTCACTCACTCACTCACGCGCTCACTCAATCACTCACTTACTCATCGTATTTTCATGACATACATCGTTTGTCATACTCATTTTTGTTTATTAGTAACCCCCTAGTAGTTGTATCCTGTGACAAACCGAAACTCGCGGACCCAAAAGTTACACGGTTCACATCACCAACAATTCCCATTCTACGTCCGACTATTCAGGAAGCCTGCTGTCATCTAACTAATAAAATAATTTGACGTTGTTTGTTCATCAAACGCTCGTGATTCACTACGTCGAAGGCTTTGGAGTAGCCTAAGAAAAGTATCTGAACGCGTGGTCCTTGGAGATCTAGACTTGTTACGACTGGTGGACCATTTGCAACAATATTGAGAGAGTACATTTACCAGCTATAGATCTAAACTGTCTGACATTACTCCATCCACAGACTCCATCATTATGATGTCCAAAATATTGCCATCCCAAGTGATATGAGGTGGATATCTTTCTGGGCCACCGAATGTGATATTTCTTTGTCAATACGACAATGACTGATGATTTTATATAATAAATCATTTTTATATTCTAACCTTATATATATCATTTTCGCGTCAAAGTAAAGGCAAAAGCTTGTGGTTTCATGTCCTGCACACCTGGATAATACAAACCAAGTCAGGAAGCAACTCTTACGATGGTATAATTGATCAGTTTTCTTCCATCATTATTTCCAACGGAGGATAATTTATGCGAGTTGAGTTGGTCACATTGGCACCTATGGTCGAGGTGCGGCCACTAAGGAAACATGTGTCGGATTCAAACCCGTAACCCAGAGGTTTGTAGCGCAGTGATCTTATCACTGAGCCATTGAAACGCCGACCAAGTTATCCTTCAAATCTTTCGAATGGTCACGCCTAAATGTATCAATGAGAAACGACTCCATTTGGAAATATACCACAGACATAATATGTATTACTGGTGCTCAAAATCTGACCTTGACATTTGCGGCGTAGACACATATTTTGTGGGATGCATTATCTGAAAACCAGTCTACGGCTATTTTAACTCTTCAAAGGTATTATGATACACCTTCCAACGTTATCGTTGGTGAATAATAAACATCAAGAAAATAGCAGTAATTATTATAAACTTGTAATGGTAATAAAGGAAAATTCGGTTCATTTCTGAAATAGAACTCTGTTACTGTCGATGTAAAGTGTTGTTTCACTGATACTGTAGATGTAAAGTGTTGTCCCTCTGTTACTGTCGATGTAAAGTGTTGTCCCACTGATACTGTAGATGTAAAGTGTTGTCCCTCTGTTACTGTCGATGTGAAGTGTTGTTTCACTGATACTGTAGATGTAAAGTGTTGTCCCTCTGTTACTGTCGATGTAAAGTGTTGTCCCACTGATACTGTAGATGCGAAGTGTTGTCCCTCTGTTACTGTCGATGTAAAGTGTTGTCCCTCTGTTACCGTCGATGTGAAGTGTTGTTTCACTGATACTGTAGATGCGAAGTGTTGTCCCTCTGTTACTGTCGATGTAAAGTGTTGTCTCACTGATACTGTAGATGTAAAGTGTTGTCCCCCTGTGGTGCCGCAGGAGAATTCTTCCCGGTGAATTACGCCGGCTTTTAACACCATCTTGTTTTTAAGATATAACTAATTCCCAAAGATCTCAGAACTAAGAAATCAGTTTTTTAAATTATTTTATAAAGGTTTAACTCTGGTAGTGCTGACACTCTTTTTCTGGTGGACGTAAATCGCCTTGACCGATATCCTACCTGATTCCTTGTTGACTCCTAATTTGAGTTACAGTTTTTTAAACTCAATTTCACAGGCGACTCATACACGTGTCCACGTACAAAATACATCCAATCACTAAACGTCCCTATTTTTATTTATTCTACATAATAGTGCACCCCATTCGCATGTGTGTGTTTGGGGGGGGGGGCGCATTGATGTTATATAGCCATTTTGTCTCTGTGGGTTGAAGCAATATTATCTAATCGATAGTGACCGAAATTGACGGGAAGTCATTCCACGCAATAACATTGACGTAACAAATATTATGCTTTTATAACTTTTAACAAATAGTATCAGAATAGAACGGAGCTATATACACTGACATACTGTAACCAGGTAATTGACTCAAAAACAGATTCCATAATATTATTAATTATAATCGCTGGTGAATAAAGGTTTTACAGCGGCCAACGTATGTCAAGATCGATATTTTATATTTCGTACACAGTTGTTGTGACTCGATGTTCGACTTGTATATGATAACAAAATAAAGTAATAAACAGATTTATTTTGTGAGAACAGGTTTGATTTATAAATCGAGAACATAGTTATATTTACTTCACTTGGTGACCCAGGTAGAATTTATTGCCCCCCCCCCCATTCTTGATCAGAAAACAAGAAAGGTTTTTAAGAAGATACGTGAGTGTTTCATCGTGAAGATTGATCCGCTATAAAACCATCCCGTGTGAGAAGACGTTTGTTCTGATGGGTGTAAGGTCAAATGACTTGACCTGGTTTAGGCTTCGGTCACGAAGGGAGTGTTGAAGTTGTGATTGCTTATGTTTGTGTGCATGCGTGCGTGCGTGCGTGCGTGCGTGTGTGCGTGTGTGTGTGTGCTTGCGTGTGTGAAAACGTGATTCCTCACGGGTCGGAATTGCCGCGGCTTTAAATTAGGGTAGCGCACCAGAGTATAGCACCACTGATGTGTAACACCACCAGTTTATAACACTACTAGTGTACGGCGATTTTTCTGGATATGCTCTAAATCTAAAGTATCGTTATACTAACAAAATATCCAGGTAAGACTCTCATAATCGTCACACCTGTCTACCTAAAGTCTCCGAATGTATCATATTGTAATATCAAGACCATTTAAATATCGTATCAGCGTCATCTAACGAATTAAATGTGATATTTGAAACAATGGAAAACATCCCATTCTTGTAAATAATGGGATATTTACATAATTTACGATGGCGATCATGTAGTTTATTAATCTGAACTGTAACCTCGTGTACATCGAGAATCGTGATAATATTAAGGGCATCACATTAAATATCATTGTTATGCCGATCATACTCCAGTCTACGTGACTTTAAAGCCATATGATAAATGAGATGATATTTCATCTTCAATGGAAGCTTATATTGAAGACACTAGGAATAGGATGAACGGCAACATTCTAAAATCGAATAAGGATATGACCGAATTCATTGCTTTCTCATCCAAGCAACGTGTGAAGAAAATTGGGAATTTATCATTAAGGTAGGATCCAGTTATATAAATTCTTATACGTCTGTGAAAATATAGGACTTATTTGTAAGTACGTAAACGATGAGACATACAAGTCTTTAATCCAAACCCTTATAATTTCTCGCCAGGAACGTGTCAATGCACTGTTATATAACATCCCTCTATGGCGAGTGCAGAACTGCGGTGCACGTCTGGTGACATACACTCGCAAAAGAGAACATATGACACCAGTTTTGTTCCAGTAGCACTGCGATCCTGTACGTTTCAGATCACTGTACAAAATCTTGTTTCACACATTTAAAGTACTGAAAGGAACAGCACCACTTTATCTAAGTGATCTGATCTAAATATATATATATACCATCGAGACTGCTACAATTTGAGTCATCTTAATTGTTAGGGTATTAAAAAAGGTCACCACGGCAATGTACGGGGTAGAAATCTTCCCGCGCATTTAGCATTATAACACAGTTTGTAAATATATAATTAATACTAAATGGTTATTTAAGAAATAGCCTGTGCGTTACTTAAACTAAATAATATCACATAAATATGTGATAAACAGCAACAAATAACGAAGCTTAAAATTGCGAAACAAATGTTTAAAGGTTTCACTGAAAATATTTGCTGAATGTTTCTTGAATATTCTTGGGTTACATTGTTGTTGGTTATCATTATCTGCCGAAATAATGGTCGGCATTTGTTTTAATAATTTTATTATCTCGTATCGCCTGTTCCTTGATTGTTTATTTCGATCTCGAAAATATCCGAATATTCTCGGAATGTACGACGTACGGATGTTATGTAGATTAAGAAGAGCAAAACATATGTGGAATGTTCTGTGATTGGCAGTAGTTGGCTGTTTAAGTTGTCAGTCGGGAGAAAATAACATTCTTGTGTAGCTAAGACACAATGTATTGTTGTGAGTGAGTGAGTGAGTGAGTGAGTGAGTGAGTGAGTGAGTGAGTGAGTGAGTGAGTGAGTGAGTGAGTGAGTGAGTGAGTGAGTGAGTGAGTAAGTGAGTGAGTGAGTGAGTGAGCGAGCGAGCGAGCGAGCGAGTGAGTGGTTTTTATACTTGACAAATAGCAATATTTGGCTAGCGCTTATAAGAAATCGGACGCAGACACGCAAGTACTCAGGTAACTAGAAGGGTCAGGACATATCTTTGTAAACTCGGCATAAAACATTTAAACCATCTTCAAGATTTGAGTAAGCATTTATAACATTCTAACATCTTAAATGATGGAAACTAATTGCATTTGGTATAATTAGTTAACTTAATAAAGACGATGAACAACTTTACTGTACAATCAGTTGTTTTTATTAATGAAAAATAGTCTCTGATCAGTGAGAAAATATGCAACAAATCTATGTTCTGCAAAGATGGATGGATGGATCAAATGTTGCAATAGACATCATGTAAAAGTAAAAAAATTGAATTTAGAAAACATCCATGTTTATAAAAGTGATAATGATAAAGCCATTTTCAAAATTAGTGTTTAGAGTTTGTTTGTATCTAAAAAATCTCGAAAAGAATACATTCTCACAAATACAGTTCCTATATTTTACTGCGTTAAATTGACAACTTCCTGGGTGTATTTCTGTAAACATCATTCGAGATAACTATTTTGGTCAAATCTAACCTCCAGATGTCTGAAGCCATCCAATTGCCGCAGCTGTCATCCAGCTGCAAGGTCTGAAAATATTTATAATAACTGGCTTCATCTCCATCCCATAATATATAGTGTAGTGAATCCCCGTACAGAAATACGTCATATTTAAGTGGTCAATGACAAGTCTGTTGTGTGACAATTATATTTATAAATGTACCTCTGGAGATATCCATTGGTGTGTGTGTGTGCATGTGTGTATGTGTGTTTGTGTGTCTGTGTATTCGTGTGTGTATGCGTGCGTGTGTGTGTGCGTTCATTCATTCATCCATCCATTCTATTTTTTCAGTTCTATTTTTATGAAAACGTCTTCTGAGGCTAAGCCACATGTATAGATGGGTAGATGAAAAATAAATAGCTGCTATATAGTCCCGAACCAAGAAGTCCTACTGTCTAGTCCACCACTGACGCTAACGAGCCATCAGACATACCCCTAATCCGGGATATAAATCACGGGTACGATTCTCATGTACTACTGTTAGCAATATGGATAAATAGTTCAGGCCACTCTACCACAGAAAAAGACATCAACAATTATAAGGAAGGCGTCCTTTACTGAAAAGGTCAACAACTAATGGCTCGGTATTGAGGAAGTATGGAAATACTGACAACAACCAGAGACCTATTGTTGAACCAAGTCGATTACATTACGACACACATGTGACGGTCATAGCATGTTATTACAGATATATTATGATATACGGAGAACAACAGCTACATGTGTGACACGGTATTAATAATAATAATAATAATAATAATAATAATAATAATAATTGCGATAAAAGTAAGTATATATATATTTATATATATATATATATATATATATATAATTATCTAAATATGAGCAATAGGCAAATTAATTTTTATATAGAATGTTACTTTATCACAAAATGATAAGTCTGAGTAACTTATAGGAAAACGAAATCAGGCAAATAGGATTATTTAGACAAAGAAATCCACTATAATTAAACCAAATACTACTCGGTACATTACAGGCAAGAAATAATCGACCTCAAGAATAAACTAACATAAAGTCTAAGGAGATGAGTGAACATTTAATACACAGCATAATACAATAATATAAGCAATAATCAAAATGAACTCGGATCAATACTTATAGTATCGATATGACACGACTTAATCCAATGATAATAAAATAATATACGTTTTATGACAAGTTATATATATATATATTAATATATATATATATATATATATATATAATATATATATATATAAAAGAGAGAGAGAGAGAGAGAGAGAGAGACACACACACACAGAGGGAGAGAGATACACACACACACACACACACACACACACACACACACACACACACACACACACACACAGCTATATATATATATATATATATATATATATATATATATATATATATATATAATAAAAGAGAGAGAGAGAGAGAGAGAGAGAGAGAGAGAGAGAGAGAGAGAGACACACACACACACAAAGAGAGAGAGAGAGAGAGAGAGAGAGAGAGAGAGAGAATGATATTATAGGCATATAAACTGCTGACCTCTCACTTGCCCTTATTGTTCTTCAGTTCGTACCTCAGTGGTATAAAACTGTCAGAAAATATCAATTTCCATCTAGTGAAGAAAGACAACGGCTACATGTATGATTTGTTCGGATATAATACCAGCGCTAATAAAACAGCAGTAATATTACATCGATATAACATACAGAGATCTGGTGGGGAATAGTACAAGCGACTACTCTTAAAGTACAGCCAATGGGGGAGGGAGGATTTCTATTGTTGGTCCACGTCCAAGTAACCCAATCTAAAAGTGAGGTGGAGTATGGGTGTTGTACAAAGTCTGATATTTATATATCTCTTGCACAATATTCATACATACACAGATACATACATACATACATACTACATACATACATTATGTATTATATATATATATATATATATATATATATATATATATATATATATATAATACATACATATATATACATATATATATATATAATACATATATATATATATATATATATAATATTATATATATATATATATATATATATATATCCAAGACAATACGATATTATCTGCCTCCATACCCTCGTATCATTTTCTATCTATTTAATTTCTCTCCATAACATAACATTGTCCTCTTCCAGTCAATTTCTCATGCTGTCTATTTCGTAGATAATATAACTTTGTCCGAGTAGAGGACAATATTATGTTCTCTGTATTTATGATGTCAATCATTTTCTAGAAAATATAGTATTGTCTGTATATTAAACAATAGAACCTACTTTTGTCTCCAGGGCAACACAAAGACCATCTAAATGTCACAATTTGCATTTATAATAATAATAATTAATAATAATAATAATAATAATAATAATAATAATAATAATAATAATAATAATAATAATAATAATAATAGAGGACCAGGTGGATCCATTCAGATGTGCTGTAGAGTGACATCCGGAGCATCACCTATCAGAAATCCAATCAGAAATGCTGAATGATAATTAATATTAAGCGACGGACAACCTTGATCAGGTGAGTATTAAAAAGATAATTAAACCTTTCAAATCTATTTGAGTTGTTTTGCCTTCTGCCGAACGACACAATTCCCATAAACAAGACATAATAAGGATTCGAACCCATAACCTGGCGGTTTGCCATTGGAACACCCTTTAAGCAGTTCAAAAGGTTAACAACCGATAATTAATTCTGACTTTAATATTCCCACAGTGGGAGGTGATAAACAAAACGACAACCTCCACAAGAATTGAGTCGAGAAATAGACAGATTCGTTTTAACCTTGCTTGACCGCGAGGACAGTAAATCGTTTAATATCGTGCAACATTAGACAGACGGGTAAAACTCATATAAAATTACTTCACTCAGTCGATGGCGTAGATGGTAAGTACGTGCCATTTGGTACAAAAGGTCACGGGTTCGAACCGTCCAAAGAGTTCAGTAATTTTTCCAGACTAATTCAGAAATCGATTTCTCGACTAACACCATCGTGGGTGGCTGGCCACGTTCAAAGGCGCTGCCGGTTGGCTAACATTCAAGTGGAACACAAAGGATCTCTAGGAGACGACAGTCTAATATGGAATCGTGTAAGGGATTCGAATAAAAATAAGAAGAGAAAAATTAAATTTATCGAGGAAATATTTTTTAACACACTATCTGCGTTGATGAATGTGACATCTCGAGTTAGGTACAACTGAAAATCTACATCTGATCAAAACGGAGTAACTGGCTGACAATTGTTGTAGTTATTTTTTCTGTTATCAGATGGATTCTGGATATTTAATCATTTATCATTTCCATATTTCGCCGATACGATCGATGAACTGACATAGTTTTGGCAAACGAATATTGAAGTAATATGGCTGTCTCGTAGTAGTTTATTAATTCAAGCCGGGATTATCAATAATTTATAATTTAACTAAGCCATTAAAAGGCTGATATTGATCGGGGCAGGTTATGAACACGCCCGCCGGCTGTACGGTGTAATGGTATTCGTGGTCTGCGGCTGTAACTGGAATGAATATAACAGGTTACGTAATGTATTGGTTACGCTTCGACCTGGTGACGAGAAGCCGGTAATCGTTATGATAATCATAACGGTTGACAACATTGACATTAGTAGGCTCCGGTGGCCTAGCGGTTAAGCACCCGGCACTTGGTGCCAACGGTCGCAGGTTCGAACCCTGTAAGAGGTCGAAACTTTTCCAGAGATTAATTTCTCGGCTCACTACATCGTGGGTGGCTGACCACGTTAAATGACGCTGCCGTCTCCACTGAATTATTTAAAATAAAGGGGGACGTTAAAAACCCCCTGAGGACGTAAAACACTCTGGCAGTGACCACCCTCAGGGTATTTCGGCTCCATCTTTCCGTACTGCTCCCCTGTGATTGGTGGGGGAGGAGATTTCTCAACCACTCCAACATAGAGGCTGTGCTGATTAAGCGACAGCCTGGGGATTCTCCCCGAACAACAAAAACAAAACAAAAACAATTGACATACGATGGGATGGTGGTGCACTCATATCTTATCTTGCGAGTACTCTCCCAAAACAGTTCTCAGTCGCAGAACTCCAGGTTCGGGTTTTCATCTCGGTGTTGGATGTGTCTTTGCGATGTTTCATCTCGTTGTCAAATTTATCTTGCCAAACAGTACTAGGAGTGAGCCAGCCTCTCGCCAAACACATAAAGATCCGACCATTCAGCATCTGAACCATGTTCATCAATGTTATAATAAATCTGAGCCATTTCATGATCGTTTTTAATTTTTCATCTGCTCGCACCAGTTTCAGTGACGGGAGCTTAGTTGTAATTACTGCTACTAGCGTTTAATAAAGATATTAGATTAATAGCCATTATAATCAGATTAGAATGAAGGTCTGACATTTATAAAAAATGCAGTATTTCATTGTTCCTACAGCCAAGGAAATATAATTTTCTACAGGTATACTATTTATCCACGTTTTTCTGTTCTTAGTGGGCTATTATAAAAGCCGTATTTTTCAAAGAGTTTTTCAGATTTTGTTAAATCCAAGGACATTCCCAGGACCTGGAAAATGAATTTGTCCAAGTTTTCTAGGACGCGTGGAAACCCCGATTAGTTGTAAAGCCGCACAGTTGTTCTATCTTCTATTTCTTTGATTTTCGTTTGCACCTCTTCAAAACTATATCTAAATTAAGCATCTTCTACTTTCAACCCAAATGTAAGGATAACTACTACGTGCTCGGCTGCCATATTTAAGCGGAAGTAATAGCTAACGAGGAATAATTGACGCATGCGCATTGAGTGCTCGGACCTATAACCCTGAGGTACAGGGTTCCGATGCTTGGATACATAACCACTTCGTGGTAATTATTAGGGGGTTATAATATAATATTTCGTCATATCTAGAACCTTTCCAAGAGTTTATACAATGTCATTATGAAGCTGTTCACAATTAAATTATATTCATGATAATCAATTTATCATATTTTCAGGTAATAGAATATGATCTCTTAGTTGTAAAGAAATCTTATCGGATAACGCAGTTTTCGTGCGATCAAGAATCATTCCACTCATTTCCAATTATTGGCTACAAAAGATTAATATAATTTACATACTGAACTAGTTTCGGTCATTAAGCAGACCTCACAAAATAAGGGTAATAATATTGACTCCAGGTATCAGCTTAATGGCTGGGACCTACGATATTATTAAGCCAGTTAAATTAACAATGACTGAATTCCAGGTCACACATCAAAAGCCTGATGGGTAGATAAATAGATTAGAGTATTTTATTTCATTAAATAATTAACATAATATAAAGCTTTATTTAAATTATTATTATTTATTTATTATAGACAGTTGGTATAATTTGATGCGGATACTGTGACTCCACTTCATGACATACATATAAGCAGTGGGACAAATCAGTGATAAACATCATGTTATTTTCTGTTTGTTATAACTTGTGTTGGTTATGAATAATTTATTTGCTTACAAAACCTTATACTTATACAGTATGCCAAGTCACGATAAGCAAAAATATATAGATACAAGTGACCCGGTGAAATGAAATTCATGACTTCAAGAACCATTCATGAAATGTTCACATGACCATACATAGTCATGAATGGTTGAAGAATATTTCATGAATCCGAAAATTTACTGAGAATAAAACATGAAACAATTGATTTTGGCATACATTTTACTTTGTTTCTAGGACGAAATACGTACATTTAATAACGTAAACATGACGCTTAAATACATACATTAGACATTAACAATACGTGAAAGCAATTTATTATTCTAATAGACCCAATAGCTTTTTTATTTTAGCTTTATATTCCCTGAAGTAGTTACTGTTTCTGAACTTTTATCGGTTCAACTTGATGATTATGACCAACTGCTTCACAGAGATGAGCAATTACTGAAATTATATTGAGAAGTAGCCTCACCAAAATCTTACTTGAAAATACCATGTCCACAACTGTTATGTGCACATGCAACATATATTTTACTATTTTTGGCAACATAAATATAAATGAGTGATTCTTTTATTTGACCCATACAGCAGGTATGGTGAGTTCTGCTAACTGTAACAGGTTGTAAATGTTTTCCAGCACTCAAAGGATATTCATTTTCTTTTACCAGAAGCAACATAACAGGGAACACCACATTGCTCTGGGTGTTCAATATAAAGAACTGAACAAGTCCACATTGGCTAGCTTCCAATAAAACAGAATTGCATATCCTTCAATGCGTCCTTGATTAATCTGTAGAATAATACAGTGTACCTTTAATGATGACGCGGTTCAGTTTTATTCTTCAAATTACATATCTCATGAACACCAAGTTTTTGAAATAAAACAGCATCAATGGCATCTGGAGTAACATTACGTTTAGTTCTACTATTGGTGTACCATGAATACTCAGTAGAAGGAAAATATTGCAATCCTCAAATTGTAAAGGAGCTCCAAGACAACAATGGCCCCCACAGATACATATACTGTATAATGTGGACTCCACAATTGTGCACATTGATGTCACATGATCCTTTGTTGTACAGAGCTTCAAATGACGCATAGAAGCTCTGGAGTAATGCTTCAGCTTTGCCCATTTCTTGTTTAGTAATGGAATCTCCAAGAAGAAGATCTACACCTTCGGCTAGTTGGAAAACATTATTTAAAAACTGATATGGCAAAATGCCTTCCATGCATGATTTTCTTCTTCACATCAGCAAAGAGAAAAATTTATTTTGCTGTTTTGGTTTGAACTATTATATCTTAAACCATCACAGCGCTGCTGAACACAGCTGTATTGTGTCAGGTCATCCAGAAAGACTGTGTAGGACAAATTCTGCAAATCTTTTCCTTCCGGAAAGGTACTTTTGAATGTCTGTACAATATCTTTGGAGGCGGCGGCAGGTAATTTATTCTGGATAAAACAAGACATCACAAACAATCCCTGAATATATGCTTTACTAAGGGGTGGGTCATCATAGAATGGATAAAGGGCACCATTCTCACTATCTGTGCTATCACTGTCACTGGTAAAATCAGTGTATGTTTGTGATGAACTTGAGTCACAGGCACTTCTGAGTCATCACCATTTTTATTCCCCATTTCTGAAGAAACTGTCGATTCCTGTGTCAAGCTGGTTTCTGTGCTTTCTTCATCTGTAATGTTAAATAACTCATATATATATATATATATATACTTTTTTGCAATTAAAACTGATTTGATTGACTAGTGAGGAGCACCATAAAACTACTTTTTTAAAAGCCATCAATTTCACCAAATAGCAATAATTAATATAATAGGACCAAGTCCACATAATAGCGAGTGGCAGTCCTTGGGGGTGGGCAGGACCTCCCATCTCTCAGGGGGTCAGAGCCCCATAACCATCTCTAGTAGGGATCTTCGATTTTCAAATGTAATATATCATTTGGCGATATAATCACTAGTAGTAGCAATGCGAAGTTGTCATTCTTAGATAACCACACTTGGAATATTGTGTAATGTGTGTCTGTTAGCATTATTATTTAACAAATTACTTAGTATAAGATGAAGTATAATTGTAAGTACAATTGTTTGAACATTCCTGGAGCTTACACTCAAACAATATTGCTC
Source organism: Paralvinella palmiformis (assembly GCA_025642065.1). Classification (NCBI taxonomy): domain Eukaryota; kingdom Metazoa; phylum Annelida; class Polychaeta; order Terebellida; family Alvinellidae; genus Paralvinella; species Paralvinella palmiformis. Next base: position 423,897 of record JAODUP010000362.1, read on the forward strand.
CAATACTCGCCACGAGAAACTTAAAAGTTTGTGCAAGACACGCTAGGTTGAAATACATTCTTGTTTGAAAACATTTCGAGTTATTGTTTGCTTCACATTGAAGAATAGTTTGGATTATTTGAAAGGTTTGTTAGCTAAACTACAAAAAAGATATTGACGTCTTTGAGGGATACACAATGATTGACAATATCAAATCAGAGATTCAATTTTTGAGGGATTACGTTGATGTAGAATTCCAGAGATGGTACGACGAATCAAAGCAGCTGGATTCATATATAGGTACTAATGAGGAACTGCCAAAGGTTCGAAGGGTTCAGTGTAATAGTTCGAATGTACCTGCTGAGACATCGCTTCTTTATTACAAGAGATCAATTGGCATTCCCTTTGTTATGTTAAGGTGCACATACACAAAGCACAATGGTCATCTTAGAACGGTGCAACAGAACTGTTTATTCTCAAGATGCATAGACTGATGTGTGCACTCATGGCAGTCGGCCATTACAACATATGATTGTTTATAAGTAGCATACATTACACCTTTTATTTATATATTACTGTAACAGTTGCTGAACAGTTTCTCTACAGACAACTGGTGATTGGTGAGTGCTTTGCTGAGTCTAATATCATCTCCAGAAGACATCTAAACATTATCTGATTTCCATTTCTCTTCCACTCAGAAAGGGGTTAGACCTTTGTCCCTTGCATAATGGCTTCGCCCTTGTTTAGACACTCCATACCTTGATACCTTGATACCTTATATACGAAATTAAAAGGAAATGCCTGTTCAGGTATTCCGATCCGTCTTGGTTGTATTTCTGGAGTGCATATATCTCATTTTATCAGGACAATCTATAGGGCTCCCCTTTCCAATATGTTTCCAAATTTGACTTAAAGCTGTTCAGATGATGATGATGAATGGTGTTTTACGGCCACATTTGTGCACATGGTAGGTTAAATGGGCCGATTAAAGCTGTTCAGACTAGCACAAGATATCACATGTTCAGGAAGGTAGTTCCAGTCATGTATTGTTCTTTGGCTAAAGACGCTTCTCCTCAAATCAAGCCTGCATCGTCCAATGAACACTTTTTTTACTGTGGCCTCTGGTGTTGTTGTTAGATGTGAAGGTAAAGAAGTGTTGGGGATCTAGCCTGTCCATACCATTCATAATCTTAAATGCATGGATCATATCCAGTCGTCGCCTCCTAAAGTCCAAAGGTGGCAGCTTTAGGAATTTAAGCCGGTCCTCATATAGGAGATGGCTAATGCTTGGGATCAGTTTAGTTGCCCTTCTCTGTACTTTCTCAACCTCTAGTTTGTCTCCTCTGTACCTCGGATGCCAGATCACATTTCCATACTCAAGGTGTGGTCTAACCATGGCTGTGAATAGTCTCGGCACTGTTGTTTCATCGTGGAGTGTGAAGGTCTTCCTGATCAAGCCTAACATTCTAGAAGCTTTATTTACAGCATTAGCAAGGTCCTGTGCTATTCATCTCATATGAGTTGGTTTAAGTCTTTTTTTTCAATTCACTAGAAAGCTTTTGATACACTCCTTTATGGGGTCTCCTATGCAATACGCATCTAACTTATAGAGCAGCCTTTTATGGCGAACATAGTCGAACGCCTCCTTGAAGTTGAGATAGATGACACCTAATGCGGCTCCGGTGTCCAGCAGTTCAATCCATAGCTCAATCGTGATCAGTAGTTGAGTCATACATGACCGACCTGGTACAAATCCATGCTGTTCGTCACAGAATAAACTGTTTTCCATCATGTGGCTCACAATCTGGTCTCTTACTATGGTTTCCATCATTCTTCCAACAATGAACGTCAAACTTATATGATTGATTTTATCCTCAAAATATGCTGCTGCCTCCATCCTGTGTTATTGTTTTCCAGCACTACATCTGGGTATGTTCAGCATTCTCTAACAGCCAAGCATACACAATTTCAAACTAAGTTTCTGAATTGTAACATTCTATAATATGTAGCAACAAAGCTGATTGGGCAATACAAATTGGTGTGTTTAGTGCAACTGGGCCTATAGAGTACCTCACTCCCAGTGTATACTATATAGTGTAAATATATTATTATTATGTCAAATACCTCCTTCTATAGTGTAAATATATTATTATGTTAAACTAAAATATAGGTCAATTTTCATTTATCCAATCAACCCGACATGGCTAACTAAAATGTTTAACGAAAACATTATATATACATGTATATCATTTCAATTGTTATTTTTTTTAAATGGCAAATTAAACTGAGTCAATAAAATTTGGTAGTCCTACATTCAATAAAGGAAACTGTTATTTTCCAACAAATCAAGGTCATGATGATACACATATTAAAACAGTATTCTTTGTCCCCAAAGCAGCTCCGCGAATGTAGACAATAGGTAGGACTAGGTGGGACCACATGAATGCGAAACTATCAGAATGGCTTGAAGATCTTGCTGACAGACTATAGACCACTGGTTGATTATTTTCATCAAATCTTTGAAGGTAGAACCACAATAGTTGATTGTGGATGGTGTCAACAGAGCTCAATCTTTCCTACACTCTTTGAGGAGCCACAAAGGTATGTCATGTCACATCCTGCTTGATGTCCTGGATGCGTTTGCCATCTTGAGCAATTGTGATACCAGAAGAATGACATCACATAAAGAGACTGTGTTGCTTTCAGTCACAGCGCTGTGTCACAGAGCATTGGACAATCTCCAGAGGTTTCCAGGTAGGGTGAATCTTGATAGTCGGCTTGAAGGTTGACGATATGTGCTCGCGATATCCTCAGAGTAGAATGAACAACCATTGCCATGTTCACGAATTAGCTGGTCTACATTATCCTATTTAGTGAATACTAATCTGAACGGTTTGTGTAATAAAATGGAGAACTGAGATACCGCCGAGATACCTCTGAGGTGTCGTCACTTGGACTCCACACTAGTGACCACGTGACCAGCGGCCCAGACCGTGTTGTAGGCGAGATGTAGCGGGATCCCAAAAGATACCCTATTGGCTAAGAATTTATTGATGGTAATAATAATAATATAATAATAATGTATATTTAATAAGGCACCCTTACAAGCAGGAGCCATTCAAATGCGCTGTACAAATAATATGTAATATAATAATACCCCAAATAGTATGGTTGTAAAAACCATGTAAGTGATTTAAAAGATAATAATTATTTATCTGTGAAAGCGACCTTGAACAGGTGTGTTTTTAGAACAGATTTAAGATTTTCAAGAGACGACGCATTTCTAATATATGCCCGCAACTTATTCCACAAAGTGGGGGTGCAACACTAAACGCACAATCACCATATGACTTGAGCCGAGACACTGGCATCTGCAATAATATCTGACTGGATGACCTGAGTTTTCGGGATGACTTTCTAATGGACACCAGTTCATACAAGTATTCTGGTGCCATATCATTAATAGATTTATAAGTTTTTAATAAAATCTTGATATGTATATGCTGTCTAGTTTTTGAAGTTTTGGGATGATATGATCATATTTTCGAGTATTTTTCACTATGCAAGCTGCACTATTCTGAATTCGCTGAAGGCGATTTATGTTATAATCAGATATGCCATATAACAGGGAGTTACAATAGTCTATACGAGATGTAACAAAGGCATGGTCTACAGTTACAAGGTGCTTCTTGTGTCAAGAATTCTTTTAAACAGTGGATGTTCTTAAGATGGTAGTAGGCAGCTCGACATACTGATGTGACATGTTCATACACGTTAATACATTAGTCAAAAATAACCCCTAGATTTTGTACTGACCCATTAGGGGTAATAGAAGATGCACCCATCTGTAATGCTGGTGTCTTTAGGGATTTAACACAATGTGGTGATGCCAAATATAAAATATTTGTTTTATTATCATTAAGATTTTGAGTCATCCAAAGCCGAATATCGGCAATACAATGTTCTAAATTCTTCAAGGAAGAGGAGAAATTTAACTCATTGTCAGGATTCAGTGATATATACAGCTGTGTGTCATCAGCATACAAGTGATATTTAACCCCATATCGCTGCACAATGATCCCAAGCGGACGGGTATACATTGTGAAAACCAGATAATCAAGAGCTGTAACCTTTGGTACACCAGATAACAAAAACTGAATGTCAGATAAAATACCACGAACAGACACTCTCTGGGAGCGTTGTTCCAGATATGATCGAAACCATTCAAGTACTTTACTTGACAGACCGAACATGTCTTTTAACTTAGAGAAAAGTACATTATAGTCAACTGTATCGAATGCAGCAGACAGGTCCATAATAACAACCATTACTGACTAATATTATTTTTCACCCGAACCAAGGCTGTGTCAGTGCTGTGACCACTTTTATATGCAGACTGTAATGATTCATTAAGGTTATTGTTGATTAAATATTTGTTTAGATGGAAAACAACTGAATAGTTTAACAAGTCATATCAATATTTCCGCTACCGCTACTATTACTGCTACTACTTTTACTAATACCACCTGCACTATCACCACCACCACCAATACTACTACTACTATCATCACTATTACCAGTGTACCAGCACTACCATCAAGATTACTACTATTACCCCACCACCACCACACTCTTCTTGTTGACGTCTACAGACCTGACCTACTTTAGTGTGACATTATGGGTCAACATGTGAACCAAAACAACCACTCTTAATAAGAAGGCTAAGGTGAATATTTAAATGGTGATAGTGAGCCATTTTCTATCAGTATCTCAACATTTTATGGTGAATTTCGCCGTCAAGCTACTAACAGTTTATGAGGTTATTTCTCAATGTGTTTGGTTCACAGTGGAAACGCACGTCTAGATAGGATTTCTTAAATTATCCAATCACTGGGTCTTCGTAAACAAGTTATCATCGTCAGAGCACAAGCTTTAAACACAGCGTCAAGGTGTCCAGTAACCAGGTTAGTAGAACAATTCAGTGATAGCCGTTAGCAGGTTATGATTCTCACGACCACAACAATATATATATATATATATATATATGTGTGTGTGTGTGTGTGTGTGTGTTTTAGCTGTGTATAATAATGCACAGGCACAGAGAATCTCGAACCGTTTCTTGGACGTTTCTTCAGGGGACTAAATCCACAGTGGCGACTTTTCTTGCTGAGATATGTGTAATGTCTCACCAGTCCCTGTGTGTGTGTGTGTGTGTGTGTGTGTGTGTGTGTGTGTGTGTGTGTTAATTACTGATCTAAACAATAAATTATATACATTTATATAAAATAATTATAAGTTAACTGGTAATTACTTTATTATCATAAGTCAGATCACAAACACCATTAATTGTTGTTCTGGTGCTTATTCTTGTTCTAATAAATAATAATAATTATTATTATTATTTGCCAGTAAAATATGGCTATTCCAGAAGAGTTGTTTTCAAAAGAGAAGATCAAAAAGATCGCCGAGTTAGATTTTGAGAATGATGTGCTAATCATTGGCTTTCCAAGAACAGGTAAATAAAAATGTAAATAAAAACATGTCATATAGTATATAGCCACTGACCAATTCAAGACAACAAATTAGTACTCTAATTTGAATATAAGGCACTGGCACAAAGAAATGCAATTTATAAAGATCGCTTCGTCATTATATCAGGTACGACCTGGCTACAAGAACTAATCTGGATCATACAGCACGATGGCGACCTGGATCAGGCATCGAAGGTCCAAGTTGGCTGTCGCGTTCCCTTTCTGGAGAGTCGTGGCTATGATTGGGAGCACTGTGTCTACGATCTGGACCAACATCCTCATCCGAGAGTGATGAAGTCTCATCTCACAGCTGATTTCTTCCAATCCAAGCTTGATAAACTTAAGCTAATTGTCTCAATAAGAAATCCAAAAGATACCATCGTATCCATGTATAATTATTTTAAGATGTGGAAATCGCTGCCTTTCGAGATGACGATGGAAAATTTGATTGAAGTGTTCGTAGGAAATCGCCCTTTCGCCTCAAACAGTGAAGACTTCAACTATTTCAGTTGGTATCTGAAAGTGGTACCAATACTTGGCCATGAAAATGTGATGCTCGTGAAATACGAAGATCAGAAGAAAGATCTGAACAATAAAATAAGAGAGATTGCCGATTTTCTGGGAAAACACTTAGACGAGACGATCATTGATGCCATAGTTGAACACTGTAGTTTTAAGAAGCTGAAGGAGAACGCAATGGTAAATCAAACTGGACACGAAATTTACGATCAAACCAAAGGAAACTTCTTCCACAAAGGACAAGTAGGAACCTGGAAAGAGCTTCTCACTGAAGAACAGAGCAAACTGATTGACGACAAATATGAAATGACCTTGAAGAAAGCCGGAATGGAACTAGAGTTCGACTGAATACCATCCGATTGGCCAAGACGGGATGATGGACATGATGTAACCATCAAAGATACTGATCATCTTCTAGAATGTTGAAGTTGATATAGAACGAGTAACGTGCGAGTTTGGATATTACTGATAAACGATACTAGAACAGGACTACTAACGATGATCTAGTAGGTTTAGTAGGAAATAGGCTTCTTATATATTAATACATTATAGTTTAATCATAGACAGGCTGTTTATTTTACCAACACAATGTGTTAACTATGTGTCTTTCATTATACTTATTTACGTATCTAAACACACACACACACACAAACACACACACACACACACACACACACAGGATATATATGTATACAATATATGAGACATTTATCATTTAAAATCTTTGTTAACCTTATTAAATTTGTTAACCTTATTATTAACAGCTGTTCATAATGTTATTATTATTAATTACCTCACATCATCTACTATTTCTACATATAATTATCTTATCAATGCATCATATTAGTTGGGTTTTTCCCCAATAATAATTCATATTTACCGTTAATTGTCTACTCATTATTAATTATTTACTATCATCAATATTAAAGGTGTTAATTGATTGTCAAAGTTTGATACTAATTTTAATTGATTCTTTCAGCAGAAATCGATTATAATGAACAATTAAAATTAACGATAAGTTAATTAATTAGGAAAAACTACTGTAACGTCAATAACTATAACAATATATATATATATATATATATATATATAGTGATTTTGCGCTATCAATAAACAGGTAAACTCTTTCCTAGCAGGTGTTTGATTATCTGATACGTCGTTATTATAAAAAAGGGTTTTCTGTTAAATCAAAACTAAGTGTGAGATAAATACAATATAATAATAATAATATTTTATATTAAACACTTTATCATAGTCCCACTCAATGTCATATTCACCGCCGTTTAAGATTCTTTTATAAGAATGTTTTGCGAACACCCACACAGACTAACAAACACACACCTGATTTTATTCACATAAACAGGCTATTTTAAATAAGTGGGTTTTATGAATCCTACAATATTTTTTTACTTGATATAATTTTAATATGATTTGGCAACTGATGATCGGAAAGATATCTCTTCGTACTCAGTACAATGTTGTATGGCTTTTGTACCGTCAAAAGTGAACACCACTCAGAGTGCACCATTCTTGCGCAAGGATCTTGTACAATGATCTGAAACTTACAGGAAGCCAGTGCAGCTGGAACAAAACTAGTGTCATGTGTTCCCTTTTGGGAGTGCATGTCACCAGAAGTGCAGCACAGTTCAGGACTCGCTGTTGGTGGTTTGTCAGAGAGAGGAGGATATTATATAACTATCCATTGTCATAGTCCAATTGTTAAATTATAAGGGCTTGGTCTAAAGTCTTACACGTCTCATCATTTATATACTTTCGAATAAGTCCTATTTTTCTACACTTCGTATTTGTTAATAACGGGACTTACATATATAATTCACCTGCTTCTTCATTCCTAGAGTATTATACAATATAAGCCCAAGATATACGTATAACAATTTATATGACCAGATCCTACCTTCATGCGAAGATTCTCAGTTTTCTTCACATGTTGGTTGGATGAGAAAACGATGAATTCGGTCTTATCCTTATTCGATTTCAGCATGTTGCTGGTCATACAAATACATATATACAACAATATAAACTTCATTTGAAAATTAAATATCATACTACTTATTACATGGCTTTAAATTCATGTCCGCTTGATTATCATAGACACAACAATAATATATAATATTATGGCATTTAATAATATCATTAATTAGCTTACTATACAAACAGTAATTCTTTGGTCCTAAAACGGATCCCTGTGATACACCGAAATGAAGATCTATATCCGGAGGTGTTTATAAATATACATTCAATATATAAAGTGTTATGAAGACTTTTATTTCTCTAGGAAAGATGAACTATATAAAAGATCTGTATTCAGCTTTAATTGTTTTTTAAATTGGGCATATTCATCTCACTGGTCCAGGCTCGTATCCAGGTTCGTATGCATGCACGATGATGTTCATATCCTTATGCTTTTAGTGAATAATATTATATTAACGTTTTATGTGTGTGTGTGTGTGTGTGTGTACGTGTGTATGTTTGTGTGTGTGTGTATGTGTGTGTATACATATATGTGTACCTACCCACATACATACCGTTTGTTGTTGTTTCATCCACACTACTGGTCCATGTGTGCCGGTCACTTCACAATCGAGATCCCACTTAAAGGTCATCGTAAGTTGTTCCAAGACTGCAATAACTTTCCTTTCTGTTGTTGTAATAAGTTTTTCATTGACTTCTATAACAACTATATGAACAGTTTGGGCTGGTCTTTCCGAAAATGGTCATCAGAAATATCCTATATAGTAATGTTCAAGAATTCCAGTAGCACTTTAGTCACCCGTTTCTTGCCGCTTGATAGTACTGCATCCATACATAGTTTGATATCCCATTATACAATTACACAACAAATAGCAGGATCGAGATTTAGCCAGCATACTTTGTGTGTTGCTGAAATGTGTACAACTCAACATTGAGTTCATACTGCACTTCTTCACTGTTCTCCCTTCTTGCGGCACTATATTTGAAAACAACATCGATATCTGGGCACATTTGTTAATAGAAACGTCTTTACCACATATGGTGTGAAGAACACAGCTGCCAAGGTAAACCAACCGATTAAATTACAGCTGCTCTTCAGTGAAACATTAATGTACCTTCCTGTATATCATATTGCTAATGTTTGGCCCATCACATATATGGATATATATGTATGTTAAACTTGGTAATAGATTGGTTATGTTACATAAGTTACTTGAACAGTTTGGATGTTATATACATTTCATCAGTCTAATGCCAAAATAACTAAATGTAGAATATAACCCAAACTTCATTATGAGTTGGGGACCAACAGTGATATGTTAGGTCCATTTGTTTCTTCACGTGAGCTATATTTATACCATACCAATGGATGGAACAGGGAAGACCAGATTAGATTAGATACTCAACAATCTTTTTTTAATATAGGGCCAGTTCTTTGTCAGTCACATAGGAAACCAGTTATCATCTTGCTATTAGAAAATAGGTTTTCTTGTTTTGGCTGAATTGTATTTATCGTTTATGTTTGTATACATCAATCAAAGACGGCAGTTCTGTGATAATACCTGCTGCAAAATAGGAGTTAGATTTATAATACAGGAATAAAAGGAGTGCTCAAAATAGGAAATTTATATCCGATAATTTAATATATCAACTGTACGCCAATCTGTTGCCAGGACTGATAACATTCTTGTGCAATAGTTCTTTAAAGTTTACTTATATTAAAAGGAATGCTATCAATGGAAATCTTATTATAGGTAAGTCTGAATTCGAAGTAATCATTCTAAGCAATGTATTTTCATAACCATGTAGGATTTTTCTGGTAAACATACATTAATTTTGAGCCAATCGGATTAATGAAAACTTACCACATGACCTCAGTTAAGGCAGCTCATTCTACATTAGGTCAAGCAGGTTGCTTACAGAATCCACAATCATCAACTTAATAAACTCATGACATGCCTAACTAACACCATAAATAACTTCATAAGGAATATATGTAATAGTAATACTACAGTGTTGCTTTTAGGATTCAGTTATTATAGAGTAGGTGCCACTGAATTCCCCAGAAAGTGGGGAAATAATACATGTATTTATAAATGACATGAATGCAGTAAAACTGAAGATATAAACATTATAATGATCAGATATATCCGGGTTATGATAAGCTTATGATACATCATACACATAATCTTCATTCCTAATTTATATAATAATTATTCACATTCAGGTCATCATGATCCTAGGCTGAATGATAATACAATACACAACCATCTAGATGGCATAAAGGAAATTATTTGTCAAAAATTATTAACTAAGTGCTATCACAAGTAATGGTGAGGTTTTTTTAATGGTACTACGCATACCTTCCCAGACGTACGATTATGCCACTCTTTCCAGGGTCATCCACATAGTCGTGTTCCCAACTTCCGTATGGGATCTGTCAACAACGGCCCCTTGATGAGCTGCTGGTATAATGAGGCGGGGATACCTCGGATCTATGGATAATGGTAACGGGGGAGGGGGGGGTATTGCTGGTCAGAACTCCTTGGGTGATCTGATAGCTTTCGTCCTCCTCGTTCAACCCTCGGTCTCACTGTTTTGGAAATTCTTCCTTTCGTTGCTCCCGAATAATAGCCAGGTCCAACCCATCGTGCACAAGGGGGGGGGTATCCTTCACGTGTTGCTTACCAACTGCTACCTGATCTACCCACTCACCGGTGTCGATTACCTCAATCTCTTCGTTGTGTTCGATTCGAGATATCATATCGGCTAGGGTGTTATTCGTACCTTTTCGATACTTGATTTTAGCTCCATGCTCGGCCAGGAGAACGGCCAGTCTTTATATCTTGGTGTTATTTAAATCTTTGGTAAACAGACATTTGAGGGGCCGATGATCACTGTAACTGACAAAGTCACTGCCATAGATGTAGGGTCTCAATTCTTTCAGGGAATAGACGACCGCATAGGCCTCCTTCTCGATCACAGCCCGCGATCTCAGGGTAAATGATAGTGAATGTGAGGTACTGGATAACCGTTTCTGCTCCATGGTCATCTTCCTGTACTAATAGTGCACGCATCCACTAGTTGCATGCATCGGTGTAGCGTTTGTAGTGATTGTGTGCGTTTAGAGCCGCCATGACGTTCAAATGGATCAAGAGGCCTTTCAGTTGATGAAAAGACGTATCCTTGTTTTGCCCCAAGTAGCATCGAGCATTACGAAGTTGTACCTATGATACATTTGTTCCATCACTGTTTGTTTCAGTTGAGCCCATTATGTTCTGGTAGCTTTCTCTCCTCAATTGCTGTAGTTCACTCTTTGGTGGGGGTGGTGGTGGTATGATTTATGTTTTAATAAAATGTTACAATTTGCCAGTCAATATTGCTATTTAGTTGTCATTGTTAAGTTATGTAAAGCGCTCCATTTGTCGCCACATTTATTACCAGCCCCCCTCATTTAACAATTATTGTACACGAATTTTCCTCCAAAAAAACCCCATTAACTTTATATTTTATTACAGACATAACTATAATTTAACAGTACATCATCCTTTAATTATAATGTTATTTTGTGAAAACAAGAGGCCTGCGTTAAAATCTACATGTATGAGATAATTAGATTTCCCTGATTTTAGATTTTATATTATTTATTTTCTAATACTTAGAGTATATATTGTCATAAAATCTGATTTTCAATGCGACAGTCATTGTCTCGCCAATTGGGCCGTCTCAACTGATGAAAGCTGACTTTTCTCGAAAAATAATATCCTATCTATTAGCAAAAAACACACCTCAGAAAATATCATATTTAGCATAATAGATGTTCCTTGAAACTCGATCTGGTCTTGTTGAAAAACCCGTGAATTTATCGACGACTACACTGCCATGTTTCTAGCGGCGTACGTTCTTCTAATACAGTTTGACATTGGAATTCTGACACGGCTGCATGGTGGATCTCCCAGAATTACAATATCAAACTGCATTACGTGTATACGACTACCACGTTCCATGCTATTTCACACCGAGTTCGGGTAGTCTAGTAGTAAGCACTTTGTTAAATGACGCTGCCGTCTTCACTGAATTTATTATAAAGGGAAGATGTTTAAAGATCCCCCGAGGAAGTGATACACTCTGGCACTGGACCACACTCTATATATTTCCGCTCTATCCTTACATACTGCTTCCCGATGACAGCTGGGCGAGAAGTTATGAACAGCCATTCAATAAAAGAGAAAACACTGGAAATAGATGTTCACATATTCCCGTGTTATTTCTGTTTCATGCTCATAGATTGTAAAAGAAAAGAAATTCAAATCCTACGCGATACCAGTGAGTAGCAAACACTTGACATTAGGAACTGAGAGTAAATAACCTGCTGAATAATATAATATAAGCTGAATAATCAATTATACTGAAATGTCACGGGAAAAGGTTTCCCAAATTAGTCAAAATGCCAGTGTTATTTATTAAAATCAATTTCAATCAGAGATATATTTTAATTTGTTCCTAGAAATAAGGTTACTGTGGATTAAAAACTTGCTTTGCTTACGTCATGTTTGACAAACATAGACGACAAACACTCGCCGTGGCTTTGTCTAACTCGTGTTACGTGTATTCTATATTGTCTTTGTTAAACGTGTAAAATGGTGTATTGAGCCGCATATAATTGTGGAAATGGTTCTGCCAGTGGATGGAGTACCCATTCATTCCCCCAAAACAAGATTCGTTTGTGCGATTGGCTGCGAAACATGAAGAGAGTGCCGTGGAAAAGCCAACTTGCCAGTACTGAGGGAGACACTTTGAGTAACGGATGCTATTCCAACCATATTCGACAAACTGGGTGATGCTAAGCCCGAACGAATCAGCAGTTTGATGGAGAAATTGAATAGAAAGCTGGTATGTATCGGCGACAATAGGGTAATATTTGGAGCAAACTATTGGACATTCACCAGTTCACACATTTGGGAATAAGTAAAATTTCACTTATTCACAAAAATACAAATTTACTTAGGCCTACTCGAAGCTTTTTGTGGCTCTGTATTGTAGACACTATTAAACTGTTAAAATAGTAGATGTTCCACAGATGGCGGCACTTCCCTGTATAGGCCCACATATGGGAGGGCCCCCATCCACCTGGCTCCCGTGTACCGACAAATATAACTTTATTTTAAATGAAGTTATGTGATACGAAGAGGGAAATATCTGCTTTCATGCCCAGCTAGTGTGCTGACTTATCAATTTAGCTTTTACCAACACAAACAAATATCAGCTAATTCCCTACTTTCGGCCCTTCCCAATAATGGATATTTGCGGCAAGTCTCGCGTGATTTCAGATTGTTTATAAACACAGACACATGTCAGGAACAATGGATGCAATCTAAATTAATCAGTAAAACAAAATCCCTAACCAGTTCCAATGTCATCTTGATACTAAAACAAACTGCACTAAAATATGTTGATGAATTTTGCATTGTACTTTGATTAAGAGATTCCCCAACTCCTGTACTAGATGCACCACTGAGCTCGACTCTTTTCGATGATATTGGTGTCATATAAGTTTGTAATTATTATAATTATTATTATTACTATTATTATTAAATTGCCGACGTAGGAACTATGTTTTATTGCGTAAACCGAAAATAGGGACGAGGCGTTTCCTGTTATGTCATGTGATCTTGTTGTGTTGTTATCCCTCGGTTTTCAATGATCGACAGATGTTTGTATTTATTTCTTTATATTCGTTTTCAAATGATATAAGACAAAATAAGATAATAACTGAATATTACATTGTTACGACCTTCAGTTATGCTTTAATAGGCCGTTGTGGGCAGGGGTGGGTGTCGGCGGCACAGGTGGCTGCTCTGGGTCCACGTCTACATTTGCTGCAGCTAATTCTTCACAATTCATCCTTTTTCCTGAGTGGTTCAAAGTTGTGGGACTTAATATCCCTGAGAAGGTCAAAACTTTCGTCGGAATCTAACATTATTTCTGTCAACTGGTCATGATGCTTGTAAACAAAGCTATGGCACTATGTGATGGTTGTCAACGATAATCACTAGCGAGTGTAGTACACACTAGCAATGGCTCGTGAAAGTTTCGGGGATTAAGGATTTAGGAAACATTTTAATGGAAATATGACAGCTGGAGGTTAGAATTGTTTTGAGTGCTGTAGTGCATCTGATAGGGAATAAATAATTTATTTGCTACGTTATATTTACTTCGAAATATGAAATTTCTTCTTATATTACAGAGGGCGGATGAAGAAAAATTTAAGTTTCTAAGATCAGCCATAGCAGTAATTGAACTATGAAAGTATATATATATATATATATATATATATATTTCATGGCAAACAGGTCCCAACTTCCGGTCGAGGAAAAAAGCAACGCAGACTGCAAAATCAGGTTTATAAACGTGGTGAATTATTACTGTATCGATGGTTGCCTAAGCCGTGGAAGTAATACAAACGAGATATAATTTCATCAGTAAGTATAAGGAACACATTTTAAAAAGCTGTTAAAGCGGAATTTTTTGGCGGGAAATTATTATATTTAGCCTGTTCCGTAACCCCCGACCTTTCGCTGACGTTTGATGCCAACTAAACAAAATCTACGGACTTACATAAAACGACATTTACATATTTCATGGCATATAATTGGACAGGAATAATACAGATTGTCTGCACATACAAAATTATAATGTCACAATAAATGTCCGTATTCATAGGTTCAAAACTCGAAGCGCAGCCGCTTCAACGTTGCTTTTTGCCTCTACCGGAAGTCAGCGTTGTTTGGTCATGGCAGCTCATTCAAACGCCACTGACTACTCGGTCTAGTTTTCTTTTAGGTCAATGGTAGGGCCTACTTAATGGCCATTCTAGGACAGCGTTATAAACATACCAAATAAGCTAACTCTGTTTGGGGGCTGTTCACCTCACGGGAAGTCGTCCCTCGGCTTTTCTTCATATATATGCCCAGCGGCCAGGCTAAACAAATCACTAGCTCACTCACTTGTAGTGATTAGTATAACATCGGCACATAAAGGTTGTCTAGTGTGACCTCATACGACGTATGTAATACTGGGTCAATTCTAAATCACCAGCCCGTGACGATATTAAAACACAACAAAGATGGCGCTCCGAAAAAGTTGTTTAGAGCATTGTCCTATAAACTTCCAGATATTGGAACAAATCTATACGGTGTCACCGCTCAACCAGATTGTAAAGGATAACACATTTAACGTGAATGGTTGTTATTAATTATGATAGTAATATTTTCCTAGGCCATTTTCGATTGTTAAAGCAAGCGTCTAGTATTGTGTTGAAAAATAAGCACTTATAGTTATTCTAGCAGTAGGATAATTAATAGTGGATGTAAGTTCTACTACCCTTGCAGTAGGGAATTTCTTATTATGGATACAGTACCCTGGAAATGGGGTCGTATTGCTATAAGAATTTATATTTTCTCCAGATTATCAATTTATATCGTGATATAATGTATGTATGTATGTATGTATGTATATAAATATATATATATATATATATATATATAGGGCTATTATTTCTGCACTTATAAAGAAGTCATTACCTATCGATGTATTATAACAATTAAGATCATAAGAAATTTGTTTTTCTTTATTCTCTTTTTCGCTCTGTTTAATGTAGCAAAAGGTGGATTTTCCGGAGAAATGGGTTTCAGTAACCTTACATATATTGTTCCATTTTCCTGTTTGTTTCTTTTGGAAAATGACGTGCACAATGCCAAAACGCCTAGCATGCTTCCTACAATCGGTTCACGAGCCGTTGCGGTTTGATGTTCAAGCAACCAGGTTGGAAATGTCAAGGAAGAGTCATCCGAGGAGCATACTGAGGGTACATCAAGCAGGACCAATGACACACAATGAGTTGCCTGATTTCAACAACTTGGAGACGGCTAACCATGTATCGTCACAAAAACGCATTCATACGGTTACTGCACCTGAAGCAGGCCCAAAGACGCACATTAACGGGTTTCAGGAATTTTTCTAATCGGGTTTCAATCAAAGTCAAGTTGTCGCAATGCCGTCATTTTTACAAAACCCTGGTTAAATTTGCCACCTTAGAAAGACAAGGAAAAGGGAAACCCAAAAGGACGTGATGCACAGTTAGTTAGAGCGTAGGACTCGTAGCCGAACGGTCGCGGGTTCGAGGCTCTGTGAGCTGCAATGCCGTCATGTGGCGACTGGTTTACTCACCCCTAAAAAAAGAGAACCCGACAGGACGTGATGGCTGTGTGTTTGAGTAACGATTTGCGCCTACAATGGCAGCATGCGTTGTATATTCCCTTGGGAGTTGAGATGTGTGCTGGGTAGAAACAGGTCTGAGTCAGGAATAATAATACAATAAAGCGCATTAGAGCAGTTATCTAGCTGAATAGGGCGCTATATAAATGTCACATATTATATTATAATATTTCAGAGATAGAGTCTATGCATCTCTGAGCCTCATAATGAAACAACAACTGATAGAAACATGCTCTGGTCACTGATGATAAAGAACAGCTACCCAGTAAAACAAAAGGGAGCTAGGTTACCAAAAAAACCTATCAAACCACTGGGTTTCTGTAGAACAGACAGTGCACCTGCTATTCAAAATAGCATTACGATGGTCTAAGCTTGACCCAAAGTTCTACAAGGGACACAGTTTCAGTTTAGGGCCGGGGGGCTACTATACGGCTGCGGAAAGTGGCCTGTCAGACGCACAGATCGAGGCTATTTGTAGATTGCATAGTAAAGCTTTTTTTTAATTAAATAAAACAAATATATATATATATTCGTATCCAGACACTACCAGTCATGTAAAGATGAAATGATTTTCTTCTAACTTTGCTGTCAAACCATACTTCCATTCCCTGGTTGTCTTTTGGCTAACTTACTCTAGATTATGTATGGTAGTATTTTAAATCTTGGGTTTTATTTATATAATATGGTACATATACTGTTTAGTATCCAGGTTTGTTCATTTATTTGTATCATAGTTTGTATATATATAATTTTTCATATAATTTTGTCGAATAAATTCGGCCTTTACAACAATCCTGGTGGTTTTCACGTTATATAAAAATCCTAGCTCGCTTTCATTATACATAAACAAATAAGCACTTATTTTGAAATTAAGTGAATTTGTGTACGAGGTATGTGTCGTATATTGTTTTTTTAACAGTATCTTGACTTCAAATTATTTGCCACGAACATACGAGATAAGCTTAATTTCCCGCCAAAACCCCGCTTTAACAGCTATTTTAAATGTGTTCCTTATACTTACCGATGAAAAGACATCCCGTTTGTATTACTTCCACGCACACGGCTTATGAAACCAGCGATACAACAATAATTCACGTTTATAAACCTGATTTTTCCAGTCTGCGTTCCTATTTCCTCGACCGGAAGTTGGGACCTGTTTGCCATCAAATCGGCGGCCGTATTCGGTCTAGTTTTCTTTTAGGTCAATGATGCCAACTAAACTAGATCTACGGACTTACATAAAACGACATTTACATAATTCATGGCATATAATAGGACAGGAATAATACAGATTGTCTGCACACACAAAATTATAATGAACGCATCACAATAAATGTTCGTATTCGTAGGTTCAAAACTCGAAGCGCAGCCGCTTCAACGTTGCTTTTTGCCTCTACCGGAAGTCAGCGCTGTTTGGTCATGGCGGCTCATTCAAACATCACTGACTGCTCGGTCTAGTTTTCTTTTAGGTCATTTTCTTGGGCGGCGGGGTTGTCGAATAGGCCAAATATAATAATAGTTACATTTAATTTCCCGCCAAAAAACAACGCTTTAACAGCTGTTTTAAATGTGTTCCTTATACTTTGTTTGGCTGATTGAACCAAGGTGGTGTGTAATTAAGTTTGTTATCAATAAATCTACCCGCGGATAAGTTGTGGCCGTTTTTACGTGTGAATTACAAAAGGTTTTATCAGTCAGTGGCGGATTTCATGCCATTTCGCGTAAAAATGCTCTCTCGTGAATCCTGGTCCAATATCTGACCGAGTTATAGCCGATTTCGTGTTATAACGGGGGAAGACACTATATATATATATATATATATATATATATATCAATTAGTGCCATTTTATGGTACAACCTAAATTTTAACAAACATGGGACATCACGACTTTTAGTTGTCTCCTTTTTATGTATTGGAGATTAGTTTTATTATTAACTAAATAAATAGTATATAAATATATTACTTTGCTGTTTATGCAAGGCTTTTCAAATAAAAATATGGTCCCCTTATTGAGGTCCATTTGGGTAGTCCTCATCCCTAATTGGACCAGACACCAGCTTTAAAATGATATTGGGGACCTCATTATGTTAATTTTTATTATAGTTGTGAAACTTTAAAACTAGGACCACAAAAAGTCACGACATTCTAAAGATGAAGACACTTTATACAGGGATAGACGATGTTAATATAAAAAATAAAGAAAAGACGTATATATTGTAATTAAAATATATTCTTTATAATTAATTTCTTCTACAGGCATAATATTTATTCGGTGGGCTTTTTAATTTGTTCCAAGTAAATTTTTTCTCAGACAGTATTTTTTGTATGACATTTCCTGACTTTGTAAAAGTCAAGGATAATATATATATATATATATATATATATATATAATACATTCATGAATATAATATTTTCTCTAAAAGCTTGTTTAAATAATGTTGGAAATAAACGTTAAGGTGTTAATTTCTTTACTACATGTACATCTGTCATCTGTTTCTGTATCATATTTGAAATGTCTCCACAGAATAAAGTAGAATATTTCCATAATGCTTTCAAAGAGGAAACTACTGGTTACAAAAATTCCACTTCTTGAACCAGAAAATGTGTTTCTACACATACACCGGTGAAACCTTTCTATTTTAAAGCGGACTTCCCAAGGTCAAATTAGAACATTTTTGTAGCCAGTGTAAATTAGGAGAGAAAATCATGGGGATTAGGGTAGGATGGCAATAAAAACTATTTTTTTAAATGAAATCTAAAACACTGAATCTACACACTAGAACTCAAAACAAACATTCCAAAATAGGCATTCACACAAAATATTGTCTTTAACACTCCATACACTACAACTGCAAAACCATGCACGAGTATATTATTGGATCAATGTTTTTTTGGCGAAAGTGTTATCGAATGAGTAACATCATTGGCCACATACTAATTATTAACACGTTATTGTTTATAATTCCACAAAAAAACACGATTGGCTAAATAATAATAAGGAAATTCTGTGATGCCGATTGAAATGATGCACAGGAACTGCCGGTACTTAGGCACATATGGACCATAATGGAACATCTCATCATCTCTACCACCCGCCTGATACTTGTACTGCCGGGCTGATATTCAGAACAGCATTGGATCGCTGAACATGGATTTAATTGGCATTCAGATACAAATGCTGTCTCAAAATGTGCAACAGCCAATGCTCGCATTTAGGCAACCTATTCCCATTGCACGGCAGGCTCCTGGCATTCCCAAAGCGAACCATGTCTGGTTCAATTGTGCTACCTACCTACCCATGAACCAAGCGGATGGCGGACGTTTTGGCCAGCTATATTTTGAAGATAAGTCTAGCCGCCATTTGTAACATTTTCAATAGCAGTGGCCATATTGTAACAACCATTTGTATGCGTGTTAATTAGTCAATTAACCCTAATTCCTATATTCAGGGGGTTGTGTCCGACTACTCCTAACCCTATGCTCTCAGACCACGGCATAGAGGTCTAGCCGCCATTTGTAATATTTTCAATTGCAGTGGCCATCTTCTAACAACCATTTGTATCTGTTAATTACTGTCAGTTAACCCTAACCCTAACAAGCATTTGTATGCGTGTTAATTATTGTCAATTAACCCTAACCCTGTTTTTATTCAGGGAGTTTTGTCCGCAGGGGGTTTTGTCCGGCTACCGACAGTTACATACTATGTAAAATATGACATCCGATTGTGTCTTTTCATGTTTTATTTGTATGTATGTATGCACTACAAAAATGATCAATAAAATGATCGAATGTTATGTTTTGATGTGGCTTCTGTATTTAACTGAAGTTTATTTCTACATGGCTGCTCACAATTACATATATTATATAGTGGCATGTATTAACTTACTTCTACGTCCTTTTTAATGGTTTGAGATCCTGACTGATTATTTTACTGTATGTACTGTATTGTGCAGGCTACTGTATTCATCTCCTAACTGGAGGTTTTATTAATAAAATAACAAATAAAACTATTTGGACAAAGCGTCCCATCTTCCAAAAATATCTGACCAAAACGTCCTAGATTCATCTATCGGACATTGGTATGAATAACGAAGTATGAAAACAAAACTATTTCCTGCGTTTAAAACGTAACCTGGAAATACTGCAGGGTAAAGTTCAGATTTGTAGGTCGGCTTAATAGACGATACTACCATAAAACATGGCCTGAAAAGATCCTACAAAGGAAACGTTTTCTTTTGATTTAGCCATATATAAATGGAATGAATTGAAGGAGGCTATTTTCTTCTTTCAATAAAAAGGTTCATAATTAGAATGATACCGTTTTTATCAATATTAGTAATTGATAATCAATAAAAGTATCTCATTATAAAACACTGCTCGAGTACTCTTTATCAAAAGCAATCATAACATACATTAACTGCCCACATCTGCTTTACCTGCTACATGTATGAAAAGGCTTATCATTTTAAGATAATAAATTAATAACTTTTATTACAAATGGGTGCCTCTCTCTCTCGTGTGTGTGTGTGTGTTTGTGTGTGCGTGTGTTTGGTGGCGTGCGTGATACATTGAGGCTGTATCTGCACCAAGATTTTGGCTTGTTGAAATTTGGGTAGGTCAAATATCCCCACAAAATTACTGAGACGTGCCACTGTCCCCATTATTTCAATCCCTACTTGCAACAATGCATGGGAAAGGAGTTGTATTCCAAATAGGAAGCATTCATCAAGAAAAGGATTAATACAGCTGGCCTCATCATGTCTGCCCCAACAACAAAACCATAGAAATCTATTTCATCAAAATCAAACATTTCACACAAAATTTACTTTTTTGTTGAAATTTGTTATGAAATTAAAAATATTTTGTTAAATAAATATAATAATGTGTGCCTATTAGCTGAACACAGGTATTGGGAGCAGAATTAAAACAAATTTCTGGACAGGACCCCCCCCCCCAGATTCCCCACCCCACGAATGGAGTGGGACACTGTGGGATGTGGCCTTAAGCCACACTGGTTATTTTCAACTTTCACCCATAAACATATACACAGCATTTCCTTCACTGTTTGCCAAACCAAATGTCATTCTAACAGTTTAAACATAACCATATTGCATATTCAGAATAACAAATCTAACAGAAGTTATCCACGTACGACAGACAGATTAATCACACAAGTCTTAAACAAAGTGCAAAAAAATGTGAAATCTCAAGATACCAATTAGGGTTATTACAGACATATTACTATCGGGCTATCAGATGTTAGTAAGAACGACTCGTCATCTTTGCTACTATATATCGATAGAGGCATTCTCTCTTCTCACTGGTTCATCGACGCTTTCAAAGCCTCCTCCAGCATCTTATCGTCATCGACGTCATAAGCCTAAAGATAAGCCAATCAAATAATATAGAAGTGATTTCAACATAATACAGAGAAAACAAACCACGAGTATTAAAAAAAGGTGAGTAAGCTAATAAAGTGTAAGCCTTCCGATGTAATGACTAAGACTTAACATAGGGCGGGGAACACTGATAGCCCGGATGTCCATGTCTAGTGTATTATGTCTATTGTTATGGGTTACAATCGGAATCAAACAGAGATAATCCGAATGCCTAATATTACGCAAACTGGATTAATACCGGATATATCAATAATAACATAACTCGTCACGGTGGGCATTATAACTCAGCAGGTATTATGTATTCAAGGCTGATAGAATGCATCCATCTGTAGAAGAATGAAACAAACCCACCCTTTGATCGATAGGATTGTGTGTTACCTGAATAAAATACTTGATCCCGAGATCAACTGTGGATCATTATTACATTTTACTATTAGATTTGTTTAGATTTCATCCCTGGAGACTGTTTTGCTTCGGCTATAGGTTGCCAATATTATGATTAAAGGATGAAATTGCACTGATGTACATAATCAAACAAAATGTTGACAGGGTTTCATTCTGAAATCACATCTAAAATGATCATTAAATGAGAAGGCTAGGAAAAATATTTGAATAACAAATGTGTCATCTTCTAAACTGCTGCTGTGCAAAATGTTAACAAAGATGACAAAATATACAATTGGGCCCCATTATCACACAGTTGTTGGAGTCCACAACCTGTCAACCGTGTTATAGGTGGACTGCGAAGCGAGACAGGGGCATTATTGGGGTGGGCGATAATAGGAAGTATGTGTATTCACCTGGTTTTGCACCAGCCTTTAAAATTACATACAACTGTTTATTTCATAAATGTTCCGAGTAATTGTTTAATAATTTGTTGACCTCATTGTTTGTGTGGAAAATAAAATGTTTCTGCAAAATTGGGCAAAAAGGAGCAGCCATCTTGGATTGGTGATATTCATCCGCCAGAAATAGGGCATGTTTTAGAGATGTTGTGATTGGGCTGTTTGTTTAGCTTATTGAGCCAAGGTGGTGTGTAATTAAGTTTGTGCTTAATAAATATACGTGTGGGTACTTTGTGGCCGTTGGCTATGTTTTTACGTGTGAATTACAAACTGTGAAATCCTGTTCAAGTGATTTCAAAATATGTTATCGGTCAGTTGTAGATTTCATGCATTTTCACATAAAAATGCTCTATTGTGGACTCCACAATTCAGGGTCCAAGGTCTGACCATGTTACCAAAAGACACAAGATTTTTAATAGACAATTAATCAACACATGGACCAGTCTGTGTGTGTGTGGCCCTCTGTGATTTGGTGATTGGTAAAAGAACTTTTTTATCAGCTAGTTCAACACAATGACTACCAATTATTTGTATATCATTGCCGAAGCTTATAGTGAGTTCAGTGGACTACAACCTGCAAATGGGGTCGTGCTATACTACAGTGACTGCAGAAAGGGTCTGTTAGATATTCTTTTACTTCTACTTGCCGACTTATGACCAGACCAACTTACGACTGGTCGGTCATAAGTCAATGACTACCCGTATAAAGCTTGTCATATCAAACAAATGTAATCTCATATAAGCGAATTACAAGAAATATCTACATTGTTGGGGAGACATAATGGTTTAACATAAGAAACAAAACTTCAAATTGTAAAATATTACACCAAATATTTCAGAATGTACTCACCACATAAGTATCATATTCAAATTTGTGACGCATATTGAGGTGCTGAAGGAAATTACCAGACTTCATATTAGGATCACCCCATGGCATGGAAGCACAAACAGGGCAAACCTGAAAGGAGGAAAATTAAACACGAAATCAATTTAATTGTTTGCCCCAAATAACTCTCTAACCATCAACTTGCAAAATTCTAAGCTTAACAGTAAAGACACTTCTAGCTGGTAGATATTACATTTAATGTAGAATTCTGTCTACATATCAACTTCACCATGCAGTAAGCCTACAAATCGGTAACAGGTACATAAAACATTAAACGTAGAACTTAGCAGTAGGTTTTGTTCCTTACAATAAAATGATGAAGACTGGATCAAGTAACATCAGAATTAACTAACATTATGGAATTAATATTTATTGTTTACCTTGTAACGATGATAAAACTAAATTGGCATATCACAGGTAGAAGTAGAAATTTTGTTATAAGGCTATTGTTTTTAAATACTTGTTTTACAGGAAATTTTCCTTCCAAAAATTAGGGTCAGTCGGGAGAAAAATTAAATAAATCACTGAAAACATAGGGTCGGACAAAATTAACACAAAGTTCTAGTTTTTTGCAAGATTTGATATCCAAGCATTTACAAATGCTCCACAGCACATATTCTGGATTACTCTGGTTTTATATTTAATTTTTACATTGATATTCAAATTCAGTTTGACAATGATATATAACCTTAACAATCATCTGGCCCACAACAATGTTTTTTATAACATATTCTTCCTTTAGTTGGGATTTCACAATCTCTCCAATAATTTTGCTTTTTTGAGACTTTATAATTTTCTTTTGGTCGTGAATTATTAGCAAAATGTAAACAATAGACAGGTCATTATCAACCTAATCCAAGATGGTGACAGGTCAGTTCCACTTCTAAATTATTTTATTATGGTCTTCAAGCATAGAAATCTTGTAAACTTAAACTAATTATAATTTCCCACTCATCGAGAAATATGTAAATAGTTCAAACTTTGTGGAGATCTACTTAAAATCGCCATCGAAAATATCATGATAAGGCTACCATACACATTCTTTTATCAGTGCTAGCTTTACCACAGCAATATTTTATATTACGATTTTAATTAGATCTCCGCAAAGTTCAAATTATTTAGGTGTTTCTCGGATAGACCATGTGGTAGCCTAATCCACTTCTGGTGTTCAGGTGGATTGAGGAGAAAATAATAATAAAAAGAGTAAAAGTCAATTTTATTTCGTGGCGGCTGATTTCTGCTGTGATTGGGACTTTGTAAAACAAGTATTCAAAAAAAAATGGCCTAAGCTGCATCTGTTTTAACAAAACCCCTCACCACCAAAACTAAGGTGGTGCCTATTTGATGATGATATAGGGTGGACTTCAATGAGACTATATCCTGTCAACATATTTAGTCGTTTACCATACACATTGGTTGGTTGACATGTATCTATATACAAGAGCTGGCTGATGCTACTAGCCAACAGCTAGATCGTAATTCATCAGATATGCTGAATATAAAGGTTATATGTCATCATCAAAATTGACCAGATTCAATATTTGTGTACATGCTGAAATAAGTAAGTCTTTGCATCCTCTGTGGAACATATACTGAGTAATGTTTAAAAAGATGAATCTTAATCTATACTAGTATTAGCATAACTAACCACATGAGCTGGAGCATTCCGATGTTGACTGTTACAGTGTTTCAGCAATCCTTCAATGCTGAGATTCCTCTCTTGACAATAAGGACACTGAAATGTTGCTCTGTTGGGTACATCTCTGCAATATAAAAACAGGCCTCATTAAATGCAAAGAAACTGAAAGTGAATGATTGAGTGAGGACAAGAAATTTATGATTGTTCCATAATGATTAAGTTGATTGTTCTGGCCACTTCAATGCGATTATATTTGTTGACTCTGCTAAAAACAGCAATTGTGTACAGATATGTGGAAAACCTAACGTTTCTAGCCTCTTAGAAAAAACACCCAGAAATAATGGTGAATTTAATAAACCTCTCATTGTATTTTACTCTTGTACTGAATGTCGTAACAGCAAGCCAACACACATTTTGATCCCTTGCTATGTACTTGACTTTGAGGTTCGGCAAGAATCCCCAGGCTGTCGCTTATTCGACACAGCTTCTATGTAGGAGTGGTTGAGAAAACACCTCCCCCACCACTCACAGGGGAGCAGTATGGAAAGATGGAGCCGAAATACCCTGAGGGTGGTCACTGCCAGTGTTTTACGTCCTCAGGTGGGTTTGAACATCCCCCTTTATTTTAAATAATTCAGTGGAGATGGCAGCACCATTTAAAGTGGTCACCCACCCACGATGTTGTGAGTCGAGAAATTAATCTCTCTGAAAAGTTTCGACCTCTTACGGGGTTCAAACCTGTGACCATTGGCACCAAGTGCCAGGTGCTTAACCGCTAGGCCACTGGAGCTCACTTTGCTATGTACTATCTTGATGTATCTTTATTAGTACTCAACCAGCAGTGCCATGTCCAGAACTAGTTGACGTATCTTTCAGAAATGTGGCTAAATATCTTCAGCCCATAATCACCTTAGCATGCCTTGTCATGAATGACTGCACAGCAGAAGTTAATAACAGTACATGAGAACAATGTTCCACAGTCAATACACTGTGGAATAGAAGGCAAACTATGCAAAACATAGCCTTTTATCAAAGAAATCGCAAGATGCTGAAGACTTCCAAGTTCTCGGATAAGATTCACGTCTTGTCTGCGTTTTGAGGATATTTCATCTGAAGCTCTCACTTGCCCAAGAATAGAAGAATAGACCCTTTGCTTTACCCCCCAGAAATGAGATCAGTGCCATCGCTAAACAGAGCAGTCACTTGCTGTGAATAAGGTCTGGGCTATCTATGGCATCAAGTCACACAAGTTAATTATACTAAGTGTAACATCATACATTTTATGGATAGCATACACATTCCCCTTAATATTCTTCATTGTCATAATTACTCTTTGATGCCAATGTCTCATGCCAATACCCAAATTAATTATCCAACATTTAAAAACATTGACCAAACCAGTAACTAGGCCAGTTTTCATCATATATAGAGAGCAACCAGGTAAATACTATAAACATTATTACAGTGCCAGTGCAACAAAAGCCACTGGACAGTTAGAACTATTTACACCAATTAATATAATGTAATAAGTTTTGTATTAATATGTTATAGAAACTTCTGCCTGAGTAATAATCTCATGATGCTTAAAAATATTCTTATACAAGATGGCCCATTTAGCCTACCATGTGCACAAAAGTGGCTGTAAAACACCAATCATCAATCTTATACAAGAACTCACTGTAACAACTACATAATAACATAGTAATTATGCTGAAATGGCATTAAAACTGGGCTAGTGATTATTATATTATAATTATTTATAGCATATAAACATTTGTAAATATAAAAGTTATTGAAATATTTTCTGACACAAACAGAAAATTAATTGCTAAAAACATTAGCTTTATTCCCGATAGATGATAATTAATGGTACCTTGGAATTGGCTGTTTGGTTTCAGCAACTGGAGCGAATTGTGGAAGATTCTTGTTTCTGTGTGGGCAGGTTGCACTGTGTGTCCTTAGAGAAGCCAGTGTCATCTAGTACAGAGAACGGAGGATGGATTATTAATATTAAATAGGTATCAGCTAAATATGAAAAATGCTTGCTTAACAGGTAATATTGTTTTAATATGATGCAGATCTGTAACACATCAATGTAGAAATCAAAAGTTACTATTACTCAAAAATATTAAAGCTGAACATTTATATTATGGTACTTATAAGTCAGGTTTATTGGTAAATATCCGATATATATCCAGTATAGAAATAGCTTACGCTGGACACAATCTACATGGATGGAAAACAAATGTTTCATTGTGGTGATAAATTGTTTATACAAGAAGTCTATAAACACAAAATCTTTTTGGAGTAAATCGTTTCAACTCACTTCAAGATAATCTCACATAAATACATATCAATTAAATCTGAGATATTACAGAGATACTATTAATATTCAACTAGCTCAGGAGACACGAGTCGCAGTGCACTGGACAGTTGTTTTACTGGTAAGACTAAAACAGCCATCACTTCTACAAACTACACAAATACCATATGTCCGCAGTCGGGACAAGTTCCTCTCGTTGTCCTAATCTGATGAAACATTTCTTCATCTACAGTGGCTCTTCCTAGTGGTTGTCGGCATATGGGACAACGGTCATTCCCATCCTCTGTATACTTATCAAAGCATACTTTACATAATCTGTCAAAGTGAAAACTTCATTTGATTTGTTGTAGTTTTAAGTACTGGACATGGTTTCCATACAGTCCTAACAAAAATATGGTTTAGAAAAACAACGAATGTTCAAGAATAAGACAAAAACCAACAAAAATTCATCTGCATCTATATAATTATTACAATATTAAATTAATATAATTGTGTTAGAATTATGGAACCCATGCTACCCATGAAAAATCTATTTCATCATAAAAGCATGTAAGGTGTATTACAGATAAATGAATGTATGGCTGGTGATTGATTGATTGATGTTTTACGGCCACTTTTGTGCACATGGTAAGCTAAATGGGCCGAGCGACCTCCTAAGGTAATGAGTCGAAGTCAAAGACAAAACAACCTTCAGATATGCCCACACCGAGATTCGAACACGGGTGGTAGTGATCTGTGGTCCAACACGCTACCGCTAGACCACGGAGGCGCCCCCCAAATGTTTGGCTGGTTATAAATTGAAAACTATGTAGGGTGAAACAGAATATACTCATAACATCATTTTTAAAAAATACTAAGTTATCAGTGGGGTATAAACATAATTAAAACAGAGGATATACAGATCATAAAATATCATTTGCTAGTGTGTGAAAGTATTAAACCAGTAGTCCCAAATAAGAGAAGACAACGAAAAAGAAGATTAAAAAAAACACTCATAATAAATTAATAATACTATTTGAACTGGACTGAAGCCCATTTTAAATGGAAAATCAGTACCCTAAGAATGGTGTGTGTCCTAAGAATGGTGTGTGACTTCATGATATGTTTCAAGTTTTTCTACTACAGGAACAGGCACAAATAAATCTACTTGCCCACATAAATATGATCAATTATGATTTTACAAGAATTCCAGTAATAACCAAATAAAACTATTAGAACAAGTTATCACACAAAATTCCACAAATGTCCATTGTTATGATAATTTATATGATTATGGAGTACACCTATTGACCTTCTGGGCTGGTATACATTTTTTTGATGAGATACCAAATATATGAATTATTTTAATTATGACATTACTTATTTAATTAATTACTTAATGATCAAAATTACCTAATGTATCATATTATAATTCATAATTACATAATTAAAAAGCTAATTGGATTTTTAGTTCTTCAGAATTATAAAGTACTGTTGATGGTCTTTCACCTTTAAAATTTCTCTTACTTTAGAATGAGTTATGATCAAATTAACCAAAATTTTCATATTTTGGATCACAGGTTTTCCCATCTCTCCCAACCAAACTATTTGGGTGTAGCTGCAGAACTAAAAATGCTGTTGATTAAAAAAAAAGGTTGATGTCTCATTTTGTGATCTATGATCATGAAACAGGGATAGGACAAGAAAGTGCAAGCATTTATTTCCAGCGTAGTCCCTTTTATTGAGTGGCTGTTCATAACTCCTCCACACCACAGTCCACTCATAGCGGAGCAGTACGGAAAGATAAAGCCAAAATACCCCAAGGATGGTCTCTGCCTGAGTATAAAAATACACTAGGTTCTAAGCGCATCTTTAATGTCCATCACTTTTTTTATTAATTTAGTGGAGACTGCAGAGCTGTTTAATGTGGCCGACCCAGTGGTCCTTCTGATATTTAACCTATTCTACACAGCAAATAAAATAGTTAGAATAATGAGAAACAATAATTTATTCAATTAACAAACCCAGTTTTTTATTTTTAAAATGTGTGATGCTGCAAATGTAGGTGGAAGTGACATTGAGCCTCATCATGCATGCACAAAAGTCATTGCGTTTATGCTTTACACATGCTCTTCTTAACATCTGAAGCATTGGTACAATGGTGGTGATTAACCAAATATCAATGACATCTCCTCTTTCAATGAAACAGCAACTATTTTACAGATATTTCTATAGTATTTCCGTGGGAAATTTAAATCTCACACTCATGCACGTCAGTCTATCAGCAACATGCTACATCGATATTTGGGAATTGAACCCCACAAAGAGGGAAAAGGTTGACTCCATAGTTTCAAATAAAGTGTACGATGCCACCAAAAGGAAAATATAAGTAGTTCCCTCATGAAAAGCCGAATTTTCCTGGCTGGTGGTCAATGACACTGATGAGGTAAGCTTAAG
The DNA here is from genome assembly GCA_025642065.1 of Paralvinella palmiformis. Classification (NCBI taxonomy): domain Eukaryota; kingdom Metazoa; phylum Annelida; class Polychaeta; order Terebellida; family Alvinellidae; genus Paralvinella; species Paralvinella palmiformis. Next base: position 453,724 of record JAODUP010000362.1, read on the forward strand.
TATTTCATTTCTACCAATGTGATTGATTTATGATGCACAGCATTCAGTCTTTCCGAAATTAGATATCATCTGAATTGGTCCAAGATTGGGAACTAGCTAACCCATTTGAGAATGCCCTGTAACTGCTGAATCAGATTGTCATTCAGATTTTCCTGAACTACAGGAATCATTAGTTGTTTTGTATTTCACATGTTGAAAATAAGCTTTGGTTATTTCACTTTTTTCTTGACCTGATCACACCTACATTTGTAAACCCCTTTCCACTGACAATTATTTGGCTATGGATGACTCAAAATCTAAGATTAAATGATAATAAAACAAATATATATTTAGCATCACCACACTGTGTTAAATCCCTAGACACCAGCATTATATATGGGTGCATCTTTTATTAACCCTAATGGCTCAATAAAAAATCTAGGTGTTATTTTTTATCAATGTATTAACATGTATGAATGTGTCACATCAGTATGCTGAGCTGCCTACTACTATCATAAAAACACCCACTGGTTAAATGCATTCTTGACACAAGAAGCACTTGTAACTGTAGTCTATGCCTTTGTTACATCTCATATAGACTGTTGTAACACCTTGTTTGTTGCTGTTAATTGATTAATTAATTAATCTATTTCTGTTTGAACTTCAATAACTATTACTGTAATAGCTGTGATTATCCATTAGATCAAGCACCCACTGTAATTATGAATTGGTCATGAAAGGATCATCCCTGACATCAGTAGTAGCTGGTTTCATGTAATTGCTAATGGTATAACATTGACATTATCCTGACAGTAGCAGTGGATGGCTTGTTTTATAATTGGTACTTGGATGAAAAAATCGATTTTCTTAACTTGTAGGACGATGTCACCCGACCATCTGGAGAGCAATTGATAGTATCTGGAAGGATCAGGCCCAGGTTGACACATTACTGTTGTGTGATAAGCATAGTGAACCACTAGCCAAGCATGTTAACATGGAAAACATGTGTGCTGACTGTTGGAATGGCATTGAATGAATAAATCAGTCGTAGTGACCCTATGGAGCATTGGAAACTGTGTGCGATTGGCAAAGTAAATCCTTGTTACATTTTCTGTTAGATATATTTGTTTATTGTAATGTGATTATAAATGTGATTTAAAAAATATTTCCAATAAAATTTAAACATATGTAACATTGTGTTTTAGTGGGGTTTTGTCCAAGTAGCTTAGACTCTATTTACTTTTTGTGAGTGAGGATTTGTCCGAGTGGGGATTTGTCCGTTTACCCCAAAAATATATATTATTAGACCTCTATTTCAGTATTTGACTATTACTATACTAGTATTATAATTATCTATACAGTAATTATTGAATTAGTCTACTCTAGTCTAGTCTAGACAAGATTTAATATCATCTATGATGGGCAGTATGGCCCTATCGCCATATCGAGCCTACCCCCTAGGCTTATGGCCCATAGCCTAGGCGGTAGGCAAGATATGGCGATAGTATCTAAGTATGGGAGTATGGCTATGCCTATGCCTATGCTATGCCTATGCCATGGTTATGCCTATGCCTATGGGCGTATGGCGGGGGCTATGCATACTGATTTTGGCCAAACTTATTTTCACTTACCTATGTTTACACGCTACAATGACAGGATTATCAAATATTTCTAGGCATACTGGACATGTGTATAACTTTTCTACAGAACCCTGAGATGCCATCACCTCACGTCAACAAGGTTCGGGTGTTCCTAGATCTATAGTCTAGATCTAATTCTACAAAGATGACGGACTATTTATCAAGTTATACGCCACAAACATATTCGTACCAAAAAGGTTCGCACATTTGCGATAGCGTGTCCCATTTGTCAAAGTTTTAGGATATATATATATATATATATATATATATATATATATATATATATATATATATATATATATTATATGTTAATTGCTATGTTCATTTCCCCTTACATAAGGCGTAATAAGTACTAATTTTAGTAATAATAAATGATACTTTTACATCTAGATCTATCACCCTATAGTTGTTGTTAATAATAATATTCATAGTAATAATAATAATATACACAATTTAATATAGCGCTGTCTTTAAGTTAAAAAAATTACCATAATAAATTAAGCGCTTTGATATAATCAAATTATAAATACAGATCACACATAAAAAACTCACAAAATGAATGATATAGATAGATAATTCTATGAGAGGATTTTCTATTTATATACGCTAATCATGCACTTACATTTCTCACGGAGAACAGGAAAATAAATTATGAGATATATGTTCTCATTATTTTAATAAGTAAATATTTATTTATGTGCATACTTAACGTTTTACATAGATAAGCTATTAGGAGGTGTTAGTATTTAGAAAGGCTTAAGAAAAACACATCTCACTGTGTGAAAAACTTTGACTAGAATATTTGTCTACCAACAGTAAGCCAAGCTGATTTTAGGTCAAGCCTATTTTCGGCAGCCAATAGCAAACCAGGCTGATTTGTTACGAAATAAATTCTCACTGGCCACTATAGCAGGCCAAATTAATTTTAAATGCAGTAACTGATAGCTAGCAGGCCTGGTCTATTGAAAATGTAGTAGAAAATCTTCAAGGGTCAGCAGAGGTGTCATGTAACGAAGTAAAAATACTCCGTACGTTACTCTACTTCAGTAGGTTTTTTTTTCCATTCTTCAAGTACCTGGAAGTAACGAAGTAAGATTTCAACTAACTACTTTTACTTGTAACAAAGTAGTTTTATTTGCAGTAACGCTACTTTTTACTTCGTTATTTTCGTTACTCATTTACTCATAACATCCCAGCAGGCACCCGATGTTGGATCAATGTTGGGAATAGGTAGATATTACATCGCGAACCCAATGCCTATCCAATGTAGCTGGGCTATATTTTATCGTGTTGGATTTACATCGGTATTGTGAAGTTGGGTCAATGTTGTATTTTCCTTCATGTGTAATTTACTATTTTAAGATTATCATTTGAGAAGCCGTTATTGTGTGTATATCTGTTATGGGTGTATTTGGTGGAACTTCGCATCTAATTGATATACATTTGTTCAAATAAATTGTGATCATGCAGGTGAATACACCCCAAAACTAAGCCACAATTACTCTCTGGCCACAGCTATCAAGCTATATCGGCCTATAGCTAGATCTTTCCCACAATCCCCGGATTCTGACGTCACGCAATCACTGGCTTATTTGAACACAGCGCGGTAATTTTTTTGAAACTTTGAAAAAGGATCAAATCGGTAAATTGCTGAAAAGTTCAATACCTCCGATTTGCACTCATTTTCATTTCTCGGAAAAATATTTGTCTGGGGGAGGGTCTGTAAATAAAAAAATTCTTATATCTCAGAAATGGTTCATATGAGCCAAAAGGTTATTGTAGATGACTTATCAAAAGTTGGTTACAGGCTTTCATTTGACACCATGACCTTTGAACTTATAATTTTGTTTCAAAATTAATACCATGTCGCTGACTCGAAAAAGAGTCCCCCGGGTCCCTTCATGGCATATTTGCAGTCATTTATTTTTGCGAGCCTTCCATGCTCCCTAAGTTCAACATAAACTAAAAGAATCTTCGCTCCTATTAATTTTTGCTGTTGGTCGCCTACGCGAAAGTAGCCAAATAAAAGGCAGCAAATAAGTAATGGTTTTAGAGTACGCATGCCTCCCAACCCATTGATACGTATGCACAAAGTTAAAAATGTTCATATTGGTACATGTATTCCTAGGTCCAAACAGGATATTACTGCATGACCTACTTGAAAAGATGGAGAAAGCATCAAGCTGAAGTACTGACTCTTGCTGAAGCTAATAGCAGTGATAAGGATGAAGCCAATGTACTAGTAGGTGTCAGTGTTGCTCCTAGTGTACATGAGAGGGGTAATACTGACTCACCTTGTCGTGTCGATGGAAGAGGTGACAGCAATACACAGGATTCTAATAACGACAGTGGTGTTACAAATGATCAGGAATAAGACAACTCTGACAACGTGATATCTAGTTATGGATCTGAGAATTTGTCAGATGATGATCCTGAAGAGCTTGATATATGAAAGGACTTTGCAGAGTGGGCAGCAAGAATTAAATGCATCTAACAAGAACTGCTTTTCAAGAAGCGATTGAAATCCTTAGACGACATTGGCATCGTGTTCCAAAAGATGCTTGCACTCTTTTGGTACAGTTACAGGATAAATGTGGTGGCTAATATATTTATTTTGGACTGGGGTCTGTTATTATAGATATTATTCATATATTTGCAACTATGGACATATTATGCACTGTTGTTATTTTGAGGAATATTTCTTTTATAAATTTGGCGATGTTAATAATAATTTGACCAAAATAATGTAAAATGTGAATTATTCGAATTCTATTGACCATCCATGAAACTATTCAAACTTTTGACAGAGTGCTATTGTGTTGTCGTATAACTTGATTGTGAATTAGATTATACTGTATGATGTATTGTACAAAATGGAATTGGTATACTTGTATGTTGTCATGTTCTAGATATTGAATTAATTTTGTATTTTGAACAAGTCTCTTATTGCAGCTATTATTAATTATCATGGGTGTGTCATGTTGTGCAGCTGATTTAAACATAATGAAATTTGATCCAAAATTCTTTGTGGGGGATGTAAATGTAATTGATGCATATATATATATATATATATATATATATATATATATATATAATGAAACCTTACTGTACCAGTCCCTTACATTTCAATCAACCATGATGCTGGTATAGTAACAATATTAATTCTATTTGTTGTATATATATTACAGTGTTTCTTGTGTGAATGTGTGTATAAATGAGAGAGATATTGTATAAGCATTTTGCTTGTTGTCATTGAATAAATATGGTTACATCAACCATAATGAAAACTACTGTTATCTAATGTTGAAAATATTAGGTTGATCCAATTTTCAAATTCAACCATTTTCATAACATTGATCCAACGTCCAAGGACAACGTTGATCCAACGTCTGGTGCCTGCTGGGATAGCCTATTATTTAAAAGAAAATTAATACAGTTGCTGCAAATTATCATTACAAGTTGTCACCAACTTGTGTATCGTTAATGCATTTATGGTAAAGAAATATATTTTAATATGGTGTGCTATTGAAATTAGTTTTGTAAGAATGCTAACGTTTAATATACATGTTACAGCTGATGCTTACTGACATTCAAGACTCGTCATAATGTTTCCAACTTATTTTTGAAGGCTCACTTTGTTATACAATGTTTCAGCTGAGGCCAACTGTTTTCTATTGTAACTAACTTTTTAATCCCATTGGCGACACCAACTTTGAGAATCAGCTTTTGCTGAAGTTGGACAAGGGCTTTGTTCTGTGAACTGAAAGTAGGAGCACATCTGCACGTGTGTAGACGTAACGAACCAAAGGTGGCAGCACATGTCTGTGGACGAAGTTAATATGATTCACTCTTGTGCTTTTGATAATCAAATACCAACTGCAGAACATTTATGTAATTTATTGTAACACAAAATATGAGAATTTCATATTTTGTATTACAATAAATTTTATCTTCGACTTTTACTTTTACTTCAATGACTTTTAGAAATTAGTTTAACTTTTTACTCAAGTACATTTTTATAAGTTTACTTTTACTTCTACTCAAGTACAAAATAAAGGAACTTCAATCACCCCGGGTGGTCAGGCAACTCTTCATCAGACGATAGTAAGCAAACCGATTTAATACGAATTAAATATTCGTAGCCAATAACAGTTATATATAGGTCAAACCGATTTTATATGCAGTACGTAACACTCAGCCGGCCATTAGCTGGCCAGACCGTTTTGGTACGTAGTAAATTAACCGAAGGCGCGAAGTCAAGGATGAAACACCCTTCAGATATGCCGACGCCGAGTTTCGAACTCAAGTGGCAGTGATCTGTGATCCGACGCGCAACCAGTTAGACCAGCTATGTGGTCAGAAAGGGCTAACTTTGTAACCAGACACAACTAGACATAGAGGGTAGTATTAAAATGTTTCTTTGTGGATCAGGAGACAGACTTGGAAGACGAAAGGAAAGACAGAAAGAAGATGAAAACGCTACAATTTCCAAATAACAGTGTGTGCTAATTTGTTTTTAATATTATGTGACTTATCATGAATAATGTGTTGTGTGAACCGCTTTTTACATAGTCGTCTGTCATTTTTTATTACATTCATACATGTTGATAATATACTTAACCATCTAATGCCTTCACAAATGACAGTATGCTATTTTAATAATTATTTTTCATTCTAGAGATATAACTTCAACATATATTGTTGTAATAGTAGTTCAGTTTATACAAGAGTTTTTATTACTGATAATGTTTAGGTTGATGGTATATATATATATATATATATATATATATATATATATATATATATATATATATTGTTTTAATTTATGGTATGCACCAACTGTATATCGCTGTCCTTTTTTTATAAATAAAGGCTTTAGAATGCACATTCGTTTTTATTAATTAAATACCGTTTAGTTGTAATTAATGCGCCGAAAATCGGTGGTATAGAGCCAGCAGTGACGGAGCAGGGGCTATTTCTATTGCCACCCGGGGCTTAAATATATATGGGCGCCCCTAATGGTGTAGTAGAAATACATTTGTAAGCGAATCCAGCCACCTACGCCGTGGGTCTGGAGCCCCAAAATTACGAGAAAAAAATGTATACGAATTTATTTTTAGTTCGAAATTCACGCCACTGTAAAGGTACAGGTACACCTGGTAGGCTAAATGGGCCGAGCGACCTCCAACGATAATGAAGCAAAGTCAAAGATGAAACACCCTTCAGATATCCCCACTTCGAGATCCAACGCCCTACCAGTTAGAACAAGCAGGCTCCTGAAAGGATGTTATTGGATGTATACGTAAAAGTGTACTAGGCCGATATTGGCCCGGTAACGTTAGGGCTGTACCAAACCTGTGCAAAATATAATAATAATAATTTATACAGCACCTTATTCAACTTTAATTGCTCTAAGGCGCTTTACTTTTTAAACATAATTAAAACATATTCTGAGCTCATGTAACTCAAATACATTTCATACACAATAAACTGGTTTAAAATGATAAATACGCCAATTTAAAACTAATTATAATTCCAGGAACAAAGGTCATACTATTTCAAGAACTACAGGTATAAATTGAAGATTATCTCCGTTTAAGTTGTTACCGACCTGATGTGAAAAACTTTCAAAGTTTTAACTTACAGATTATTTACTCTTAACATGTCATATTGTTTTTATTTTTTAATTCCTAAATTAAGAACTGTTAATTTTAATTGCTATAATAACAAATAACATATTACAAACGTTATATGTAAATTTAATGTTATCTCCGTCTGAGCCGTTAACGATGCGAATAACCTTCAACAAATCTAAAATAGTATATTAATCATGTACTCTTAACATATGTCATATTGGCTTTATTTATTATACACCAACAAACAGGGGATACTCTATATAGCGACATGTAATAACCGCCTCTGTGGCCTAGTGGATAAGAGCGTGGCACTTTCTTACTCGTGGTCATGCTGTGCGGTAGGTCGGAGGTTCGAATCCCGGCTGTGGCACTATAGTAGGGGGGAGTTATCCATCCAACCCGGCAACTGGCAAGGTTTTCTCCACCGAATATCCCATCTATTGTAAATTCTAAATTTAGTTAGAATCAGTCCCCGTTGTGAAACAGTAAATTACAGACCATCAGCATCTCCCTCATTTGAGGTAGCTAAGCCATGTAGAATAAATACCATTATTATTATTATTATTATTAATGGTTTATAAGAATATATAGTATATATTTTGTTCAAAAGATTGACGAAGATGTTTCCGCTACTTGGCATATGTTGTTGTCGTCGTTGCCGCTGGTACCAGGACGTATGCTGAGAACTGTGTCTATATAAACAACGATAAGGTTAAACAAAGCTCTGCGCTGTTTAGGTGTTATCTTGGTGATATATGAAAAGGTTCAAAGTTTACTGACAGTCAAACAATCGATCATTGTATAAGATCGTCGTCGGTCTGGGTGTTGGTTCTCAGATAGCCAGCTGAGTGTAATAACTAGATACCGTTAAAATAACAGGTAAGAAGACTTTAATATAAAACGAATGTAGTTTTTCGCTTCAACAATGTAAATGCGTACAGTTTGAGTGATATATATATATATATATATATATATATATATATATATATAACATATTATAGGTAGCCACATACGAAGTGGAGAACAATGGCGGAAGAGCAGAAGAGAAAATGGCCAGAAGTTGTGGATAAGGTAACATTTTTAATCAAGTTAAAATATGTTCTATGTGTGCATTATCTATGCAAACAACATGGGCGTACGTGCGTGTGTCTCTGTGTGTGCTCTCTCTCTCTCTCTCTCTATCTCTCTCTCTGTGTGTGTGTGTGTGTGTGTGTGTGTGTGTGTGTGTGTGTGTGTGTGTGTGTGTGTGTGTGTGTGTGTGTGTGTGTGTGTGTGTGTGTGTGTGTGTGTGCACTCAAGCACCCATCATAAATAAAATATTAATGTAGTAATTAGTTCAATTATTTTAAATTATAACTTTTGTATTACAGGATGGAGAAGAAGCTAAATCGATCATACTTAAGGAATGTCCAAATCTCAGAGTAAGTCACAATGATATATATAGTAATTAAACCGAAAATATATATAAATACACACACAGAGGGGGGGGGCGATAAAAGGATGAACCGTGTGTGTGTGTGTGTGGTGTGTGTGCGCGTGCGTATACGTGCGTTTTTTGTTCATACAAACACGCTCATATACACAACTCACATATTTATATTACTTAGATAGAGATATTAAAGAAAGGAACCCCAATAACTAGAGATTATTATGCTGATCGAGTAAGGATCATCGTTAATGAAGAAGGAAAAGTAGTTCAGCCGCCATTTTGTGGATGATATATCTGTAGAAAATATATTATATCAGACATTAAAGTTAATAATTCGTGTAATGTTTAAGATAAAGAAGAAATAAATAGTCTACATGTATTATGATTATTCGTATTGTTAAATAAACGGGTACATCCAGTTATATAATGATTTGTGTTCTTTCAGCATGCACGAGATATACATGAATATATAAGGTGTGATCACAGTATGATTTATGAATGTCTCGGGGAAAGAAGAAAAATGTCAAACTCGACATACACAATGCAAAAAATATATATACTTAACTTAAATTAAATTAATACTAGTATTGACATTCAAGTAAAAAAAATCTAAATGCTAAAGTAAATAAAATGGGGCGTATTCGTTAAATCAGAAATAAATAATGAAATCACCTCACACTGCCTCATATTAAATAATAATAATAATAATAGCCGAAATGGCAGTTTTAACGTGGTTTGGCAACCTCAAATGAGAGAGACGGATATGTCTGTAATTATAGCTTCCCTAGGGAGACTTATTCTAAGTAAATTTTGAATATATGGCATATTCGGTGGAAAAAACCTTGCCAGTTGCCTGGTTGGATGAAAAACTCCTCCTACTATAGTGTCACGGCCGAGACGCGAACCTTCAACCTCCCGCACGGAATGACCATAGCCATAGGTAAATAGTGTCATGCTCTATCTATGTGAGCAAACTCGAATGAGGTAATATGCCGGCTACTGAGTCTCGTTTTGGGGCCTAATATATAACTTTGTACATTAAGAATATATCAGATAATTGAAATTATTAAAACCGCTGAATGATTCATATTTCCTTGTTTAGTCTTCGATTCGATCAAACTTGGGACATACGACCGTTGGACAACTCTCTGGAGATACAGGTATTTTACGGATTCGAACCCTGATCTGGGGATATTTCTGCACGGTGATCTACTAAAAATTCTATATGAGACCGCCCCTTTCTTGATGAGTAAAATGACACTTAACTCGTCATTCCTATCTGGGTACTTAATATAAAACCCGAAGACAGGATCACTATTTATATCTAACGAGGAGTTGCTCAACTATGTAACCAGATAAACAATATGACCTTGCTTATCTAACCGAAAGTCAAATATGAACCGTCAGTCAACAGATCCAGATATCGGAATCCTTCCTTTCCGACGAGCAACCCAAATCCAGGCGTCCCGTGTCAAATCAGTGCTGGCCAAGTGATCACCAGCGGAAATATATTTATCCCGGAAGGCAATCGTCTATATGTCATAGGCAGGATACTAAGGTATTGAGAAGTCAAACCAAAATTAGTCGTCATATTTATAATCGAAACATGAAAAAAAAACGAAGTCTTCCATTTGTATTATTCTAATGACAAATTTAATGGCACCTAGCTCAAGGAGACAATTGGAGTATTCAGGAAACGGCTATTCGGTGCTTTACGGCCATTTTGTGCACTAAGTAGGTTAAATGGGCCGAGCGATCTACAAAGGTAATGAGTCGAAGTCAAAGATGAAACAGCCTTCTAACAGGAGATAGACAAGAGAAAGATTGTCCTCATTCCCGAATTTCTTCGGCATTTCTCCGTTTTGTTATCGCGAATTAACTAGCCATATTAGCCTTTTAGAGGTAAAGCTGGCTCTTTTTTTAGTTTAACTGCCATATAATCTACAACTCGCCGACAGAGTTAGTTACGGGCGTCTAAAAGGGATATTATAAGTTAGTCTTGAGTCGATGATGACGGCAGAGATCGGACACTTTCCCGGGACGAGATTAGAACATGTCATAAATGTACAATTAATACAAAAACATATTGCTAAACAGAATTAATTCTCGGCAATTCAAATAGACATCAGGAAAACATGGAAATTACTGAACACGATAATTAGAAAACAGCGTGATAAGAATGGTGTCTTTGAAATGTTTGAAATTAACAATTAGGGCGAATACAAAAGACACGAAACAAGTAGCAAAATGTTTTTATAAATATTTTTCGGAAACTGGAAATAAATTTGCATCAAACATTCCCATGGCTGATAAGTCATTCTACTACTATTACCGCAAAATAAAATCTAACAATAATTCTTTCTTTGTTGCACCCATTGATCCTCTCGAATTAATCAGGGATGCTAATGGAAAACGAAAAGAAAATTCTGAAAATATTTGGAGTGCAATGCAAACAGAAATGATCAAAAACAGACAGAAAAACTCGGATATCCGCAGATCCGCGTAACATTAGCATCCCTGACTAATTAATAAATCCCTACTGACTGGTGTGGTGTTGTTTTCAGCCTGATAAAGATTGCATAGGTTATATATATACACCGATATACATATCTAAAGATAAAACGATATATTAAATTATAGACCAATTTCTTAATTACCATCTATTTCTAAGATTTTGGAAAGGGTAGTCTATCATAAACTACACATTTTTCACCATTAATCATATTTTAATTGAAAACTATATCGATTTCTTCCAATCCGTTCTACCCCGGATGCAATTTATTTATTTATATCGCACATTACGACCAGTCTCGAAACTTAAACTACGATTATGGCTGTTCGCGTAGACCTCTCCAAGGCCTTTGATACGATAGCTCACGGAATATTATTGAAAAAACCTTCACGTTGTGGCGTGCGTGTCATTGCCTTGGAGTAGTTTAGGAATTTTCTGACCAACGTAATTATCACAATTTGCGTCATACACCCGGGATGCTGAAATAACCAATCATAACGTGAGCTGCTGTGGGATTTCCCAGGGGTCAGTCCTCAGAACGCTCCCCTTCTTCTTCTTTTCTTCTTCCTAATAAAGTACAAAATCTAAACTTGGATATTCCGTACGTACTACTGGTTTATCATCTATTCAAATGATCTGCTAACGACACTGATTCATTCAAAGTGCATTTTATTCACTGATGACAATACTGTTTATCATAATGAGAGAGATTTTAATGTTCTCAGTTCTCAGATTGAAAGCGACCCGAGTGTGCTAAGTGATTGGTACTATGCCAATAAGTTATCTTTGAACATACATAAAACGCACTTTATATTGTTTTAATACGGAGGCACATAAAATGCCTTGTATGACATGATAATTATATATCCCTGGGAGCTCATCATATTAATAAAATCAATTGTGCTAAATTTCTTGGACTTAATATAGATGATAAACTGACATGGGGTGACCACGTTGATAATGTAGGTAAGAAGATTGCACGTAGTTCTTGTGGGTTGATGAAACGGTCACTTTCCATTGCTAACCTAAAACTGTTATACAACAATCTGATGCACTCTCACCTCACCTACCATTCTGGATTATGGCGATCAATATAGGGCTACCAATATAGGCTACATAAATTAGAAATCACCCCCCCCCCCAAAAAAAAAGAAGTTAAATATACCTAAGCTAAAAGAAATTTTTATAAATACAACTATCCAAATGTATGTACTAATATACCCATGACAAGGTGCCGAATCCCTTGCCCGCGATATTCTCAACTAATGCTGACGTCACAATTGCAATATCCAACAATGTGTTGACTCTCATGTCATCGACAGAAAATCAGATAAATTATCTAAAACGTGTATAAATATTAGGACCTCAAAGTCGTGTACATTCGTGCATTTTCCTATCAATTAAAAAATACTTTATTGGATTATACTAACTATAACCTTCATCTCCCCTACGGTATGTGATATATATATATATATATATATATATATATATATATATATATATATATATATATATATATATAATTCTCCACACAATAACGCAGTTTGAAATAAAGATACCGTATCGACCGTATCGTGACGTACAACGTGTCCATTTATAGTTAAATACCTATCTATAGATCTACCAACTTATCGAGTGAGATGTCAGTTTTCATTTGGCTTAAGCAATCAGTTTGTATTGCAAAGACAATTAAATAAGTAAAGTGGGTAGCAAATTAACATTAGTATTGTTGGTTTATTTATATCACATGCATTTAGCTTAGGTTATTAATTCAGTTTAGATGTTCAGTATTTCTGTCATAATTCATATAAAAGAGGGACTAGAAACCCCCCCCCCCCACACACACACACTTAATTCTGATCGCACATAACTAATTAATGATATGGGTGAGTCGCTAACTAACTGATCGTGTACCTTGAGTTACGTTATTTAGACCATACTGGTAGCATAATTAAGAAGTTGCACTTTGTTTTGAAATACCTGGATCACAGTCAATCATAGATCCTATATAAACACATTAAACAATGAAAATACAAAAAATTCAACCGCCAAAACGATCCAGCATTTTCTCTCTGCCAGAAGAAGTAATTTAGTTATAATAAAAGTAAATAATATAAAGAAATCTAACTAATGAATCGGCCTGCTATATATGTACCTTGTGACCTCACCCAGTCACTGGTATACCCTCTTGTCATTGATGATGATGATGGTGATGATGTTTTACGGCCACTTTTGTGCACAAGGTATGCTAAATGTGCCGGTATACCCTCTTGTCAACGGATGGATGGATGTTGTTTAACGACACATCGGCACAATTTAGGCCATTCAGTGTCCTAGAACGTTTAGAAATAAATATACCCTCTTGTCAATATCATTTGTGTTATTATTGTTGTTAATTATTTATTTTTGTATTTGTTCACATGTGTCAACGGCGTCACAAAGGCGCAACTCTCTACGGCTATAATTATGATCTATTACGGGTACGCAATTTTAAAGAAGACATGTTACTCTGCTCACTTACGGCTTCCAATACGGTATGCTGTTTAGGAAAACCGCAACAGCAACATCGCCTATTATCGTTCAATTATCTTTACATAGTAATGATGAGTGCGAAGAGTTATCGTCATCATAAATGGTATCTGGGCCTCTCAGAAAGGTTTGTGTTGCTAACGTCAATAGAGAATAATTTCACCTTACGATTATTATTATCTTAGGAGTGTAATAAATAAACCTGGGTATGTTTCTCTTTTAAGTATATCTATCTGGGGACCGAATTACTAAGATTTTAAGTAAATGATTTAGCTACTTAAGTGACATTTAGCTACTTAAGTAACAGCTTGCTACCTAATATAAATAGCTATTTGTAAAAGGTCAGTTACTAAACAAAGGTACTTAAAATAGCTACTTAAATCTTAATTCTTTCTTAAAATCACCAAAACAGCTACTTACCTTAGCAGCTAAAAAGGTATCTCTAAATAAATAAATCTCTTATATATATATATATATATATATATATATAATATATATATAAGCTATGCTGTTATGAAATGGATTATATATGTTCTGCTGGAACAAAATGTTACATAGATTAATGAAAAGAAAATGTTATTAGGGCTTGTTATTCCTGTTCATGTCTCCACAATAGTCATTGTAAGCAGATTACATCCCTCAATGAAAATCAGTCTATTCAGACATAATCCAACATGATGAACTATGCTGAAAGTATATGCCTACAGTGGGAATCGAACCTACAACTTATATTACTGACATGAGGTACATACCAGTTAAGATTACCATAATACCATATTACTTAAACAATTAATAGTTCTCAGTTGTTACAATTTAAAGAGTTTTCAGTTGTTACAACACATACAGGAATGAGTTAAGTGGGTGGAGTCTGTGCTGTTATGAAAGGTTATGGTTAATTAGAACTACATACTGTTATAACAGATAAATTCTACAGATAAAGGTGGTCTGTGGGGTAAGGCAACTTCACTTTTTATTTAAACACCACACTGACAATTTCAAATTATATTGTATTGTTTCCAGTTTGATAAATACTCGTGCAAATAAAGTGTGACATTGAACCAAAAATTCAACTTTAAAACAAATAAATAATATTGATATGTAGAAAAGTTTTTATTACTTTTGAATGCAATGGCAATTTTTTTAATTTCATTGTAATATTCCAACCACTTAATAATACAAGCATTTCTTTCATGGTAATTTTGTGTTGATCTGTTGGCATAAACCTAATATAATTTTATAATCATCATCTATATAGATATATTTACAAAAATGTATAAATGGTTGCTGGTAAAAAATAAATGTTGACATTTTTTTATAGGATTAGAACATTGTACATATTTTCTTACAAATAACCACTTCACAAGGCACATATTTCTCAGCTTTCTGAAGTCAATTTCACAATGAGGCCACTTTTGTCTCTCTCCATGTTAAATGCTACTCCAAATGGCAACCTCATTATATTTGTATATATTTAATTGTTAATTTTATTTATTTATTCTTTGTAAATTCAATAATATTTAGGCACTACTTATAAAACTAATATAACCTATAACTTCTATAGCATTCAGGCCTGATGCTATGTTCATAGACTGATAGATACCCGGGGCAAGTAGGATCTATGCATGTACTCATAGTCATATGCCCTATCTTAAATTGGGCATAGCAGTAGTACTAGATGTAGAGATCCGATCAATTTTGAATATTTTGAATTGATCCATTACTTAGGCAGTAAGTCAATATTTGTCAAGCATTTAAAAATCTCAAGCAAGATCAAATCTTTACCGGAAGCATTGAAGCAGACAAACTATTGACAGGAAGTGGCAATTTTTCACATGAATTCTAAAGTAACTGCGCACAAATTTAAGTAGCAGTTTTAGCTACCTAGATCATAATGAGCACTTTAGTAGCACAGTTTTTTAAATAGCTACTTACGATTTAGGTAGCTATTTTTATTAATAGCTATTAGTCTTAATAATTTGTTCCCCTGGTCACTAATGGCTAGTCACAATACGTCGATTCATGATTGTACCTGTTTCTGGCGTTTGTTAGATCTACTAGTTAATATCATAATTCATATGGATGGTATCCATAATATCAATTTATCTAGGACTAGGTGATGACTACAACTTATTAATTGGACCATGGAGCTGTTTTAAATTATTTCCTCTTGTCGTGGTTACATTTAGTAAGGTACTTTCTATCTTCTAACCCATTTTCATAGTTTGACATACTAATTATGCAATACCAGCTTCATTAGTCCTGCCAGTGACCATATAAAATATTTCATATTCTACTTGCCAAATAAATGAAATATTACTTCCAAGATCACATTTGCAAAGTCTTGATATTGCCATGTTAGTTTGATTTAGTTATAGTTTGCTGCTTCACTAAAAAATGGCACTGGTATGTGTCATGTATAAGCACAAATAAACATTGCAAGACACGCAATCTAACAAGACAGGGCCACAAATCTCACCTTTTCCATATAGTCATTTGCTGAATGGATCTGTCATAATTATTATGTCAGATTGGTTGAGAAATACACAGTCACTGAGTTACCTGTCTTACATTTGCCCTTGATCTAAAAAAGGTTGTTTGACCTGGTAAATGGAAGGACTAAAAATTTAACTAGTGATACTTATTAAAATTATAGGTTGCGTTACTCTTAGTAGACTTTCAAGGAGGGGGGGTCAGGTAAAGTGTAGGTTTTGTACACCTGTGAAAATGATGATAATTATAGATGGCCCCTAAATAGAAAATTAAACAAAATACATATTAATATGTCAAAACTGTTTGGTTTACAAGGGGTAGAAATAAATCAAACACTTACTGTAGTCAGCAGGACTACCTGGCTGGAAAATCTTCAGCAGGACTACCTGGCTGGAAAATCTGATAGTCCTCAGAGATATCTGGTAGACCAAAAATAATTTTTTTTTTAAAGGCCCTAATGCTTAGCAAAATAATGCACTCAACACACAATTTGAACAATGTGTGTGGGCTGCTAAGAATCGTGTGCGTTTTTCAACTCTACAATCAAAGGCAGCTGATTAAACGGCTGGAAGTAATGAAATCATCACCACATGGCTTACTGTCATATCAATATTAAACTGTAAGGTGTTGCTATCCTACTAGTAACTAATTTCTATACATGTGATAATAATATTTAATGAGAACTATTAACAATAAGTTGGTGTGACATATATAACTAATTTGCTCCAATAAACCGCTCCAAAATTTGCTCCACCACTCCTTTTTTTATGTTTTCATAAGTAGACATCATTTGGCGAAGATTATAATTATTCCTGTATTTGGTGGTAACCTGTCGGGCTACCACAGATGCCGGCATCAGAAGTCTGACCGAATTTCTGGTAGTCCTCAGACTACCGATATTTTGACCCCTTGTTTACTCTAATAAGACTGAAAACAATTTGGAGAGCCCTTGCCTACAAATTTTACTAGCAACTTATATACATGGGATGAAACCAGTTTTATATTTTAAAAGTAACAACGCCTAACAAGGCATTTATAACATTCATGTTTTATTTTAATAGATATGTTTTAAATGTTGATATATATATATATAGGCTAGCTAGGAATGTTACACTTGCCACCAGGCTAAGATGAGTTCACAACGTTGTACAAGTAAGGGACCAGAGTTAAATGAAGCTATACATGATTATAACTGTGTAATAGTTTTTTGGATATATAATTAAAGAAATCTGGAAGTAATAGTAATGCTCTTTCACGGAGTTTAATAAAATAATGCTTTGTAGATTGGAAAATGTGTTGCATCAGCTAAGTCTGCTGTGCATGGTTTTTAATTAAAACACTTTAAATGTAATCAAATGATCACTAATCAGTTTATTGGTAATATTAACATTGCTTGTAGGTATTTTATTAATGCTGGTTTAATTTCTCTCAGGTCCAAAGATCGTCAGGTGGTCACTTCAGATTTACCGAACCCCATTGGATATACTGAAATGAGATCTAAAGCTGATGGTGGGATGAGAGACAAAAACACAAGTCTAGTCACAAAGGTAACATATTTTATGTACTCATTATGATAAACTCTTCCATGGGGCATTACGTTATGAAGATTTTGTGTACTGTATGCTTAATAATAACAACTCCATAATATTTACTTTTATAGAAATCCTGGGATGTGGCATTAGCTCCTTTGAAGCAGATTCCAATGAATCTGTTCATCATGTGGATGGCTGGCAATTCAATCTCCATCTTCCCGATTATGATGGTTGGAATGATGTTTATCCGGCCAATACAGGCAATAATATCCGTACAACAGAGTAAGTAAAATGATGCATATTCAAATTTCATTTTGGCTTTAAAAGCACATAAACACACACACTCCCACTTCAATCCTACTGTAGAAATAACATGATTTAATCATTTCAAGAAAATATAATCAAACTTTTGTGACTATGACAACACATTACAAATCCCCAAAACAACTACATTTGTATTATAGTGCTTGTTTTTTTTTCTAAAAGAAAGCTGTCAACTTTCCCATAACATGACTACCATATTCCCCCCAGATTGAATTTTTTGTAGCAAATTCCAAATTTATCAATTCCGGAATTGAATTGACCCCATGTCTGAATGCCACCATATAAACAATGTAAATACGGCTGGTTACAGTTATATAAAATATATTACTTCATATTTTAGCTTTCAAGCTCATAGAAGGTGAGCATCAGTACCTGCAGAGGGCAATGTATGTGTTAGGTTTATTGACCAGTCTGGGAATGGCTGTATACAAATGTCAAGTGATGGGCTTGCTGCCGACGCATCCTTCTGACTGGCTGGCATTTGTAGAACCACAAATGGTAAGGCTGACTGGGCAATGGCACAGTTCTATACAAACTAATCTATATTTATTACCTATTTATTACATATCTTATTTCCTGTAGTTGTTCAGGAAGTAATGTTAGTGTCTGATATTAGTGTCTTTTAAAACATTATAAAATGCACATTTAAATGTTTTTGTCATTCCGTATGAATTTGAAACCTAGAGATTTATTTAGATTTTCACTTGGCTTTTCTGTGTACCCTACTTCAATATTTTTGCTTGAAAACAAAGACAACACCTGTGTTTAATAATAATGAAATACTATCTCTCTCATTTCTAGAGAATGGAGTGGTCAGGAGGTGGTGCTGCCCTGTGAACATTTTAAAAGATATAACCTTACCATGGATTGTTGTCTACTGGAATCTTCAGTTCAAAATTTCCCTTTCGTGAAATTTTAGTTTTTCGTGCAAAATATGTATAGTTAATTTACTGTGGCATTTCCACCATTCAGGTATATTATAACGTAATATTATTTTGGATTATAATACAGTTCTGTGAAGAAATAATCTATTTCCTGTTTGACATTTGAAAATGGAATACATTGAGCGGAAGACGTTTTTCATTCTGTTCATAAATCAGTGGTATATCTTGTATGTGATTTTCATTGCTTTTGGGCGTTTCATACGTTACCTGGAAGAACCATGTTTTCATCTGTTGATCAAGACTAAATTATGTATAATGGTGTAGCATGACAGTTTGTTTGTAGCTGTACATGAATAAGCTATAATTTTACATCATTTGATACCTAGTTTGTGTGATTTTTAATATAGTTTGGATAAACAATTTTTAGTGTGTTATTGTGGTTATCAGAAGTAATAAATATTCATGTTTGATGGTAATAAACTTCGGATCAACAACACCATCAGTTTCTCAAATAAATGTATTTGTGCATAACAGGAATTTATAGTGCAACATGGGATGTGTATATTTGTGTTGGCTTGTCGTGTGGTTTTTATTTCACGTGCTGTATTTTCAATTAAATAGTGTTGTCTTCAATTAAAATAGAATTTAAATCAAATTATTCGTTCAGATGTGAAAAAAAAATGGTTTTCTGATCTGTATTCCGGAACAAGAACTTCAGTAAATAACTTTAATAATTACAAACTATCACATATTAACACGCAAATGCCATTTTCTATCATTAAACAATAATTATGTAAACTAATCATCTATAGATTGTGATAAAAAAGGTGCTCATAAGTCCTCTTTCTTTCCTGTATTGTCAGTCATGTTAATTACTCCATAATATGGCTTGTATTACTTGTGAAAGGTTGCCATTTCTGTAGCTGGAGGTTTCTGTTTGAGCAATATCTATATTTTAACATTTTGACCAAAATAGTGATCGCAAAGTAATATTGGACAATCTGTGAACTCCACTTTGTAGTCGTAGTAGACTAAGATCTCTTGTGGAGCATGTCTTGGACCACCTTCATAACCAATATCTTCCAGCGACAGATGTGTTGGGATAACAGCATCTGGTTCCCGAGACTTGTCTGTAAATAGTGACAGATGTAGAGACTGTATATCAGTGTGATCCTGAATAACCTGTAGCAGTTCAAGGCCAGTTGCATGACTAGGTACCATGTGACTGAAGTGGCCTGGATGTGCCCTATAGCTGTCGAATGTCACAAGTCGAAACAAAACTTCTACATATCTGTAAGAAAATATGTTTGCTGAATAAGTTCATGATTTTACTAAAGTTTGAGGTAACAAAATAATTTGCCTGAACTGGATCAGAAGTTACTTTATTTGGACTGTGGTTATATTAATATCACATATATTAGCCATATACAACAAACAGTGGTGATAAATATTTGATTATACAGTATTATATTTACTTCAGCATTTGCTGTCTATTACGTTAAGTAGTACAGTGAAATTTCAGACGAAGTGATTATCATCATACTAGTAAGGGCGCTTTATTAACTATACATTATTATTATCATACCATTCAAGGAGATTATTTCAGAATGAGGATAAGTTTGATCATGAGTCATGGCTGCTGATCCATTCATTCATATAAATATACATAAACACTCGTTTGATATATAGCAATACCAACTGGATACTTTACCATCAAAACACACCTGGTAACTTCAGGCTTGTATGGTTCACCATCCCATAATGCCAGCTTACATTTTGCGCAGTGGTCATAATTACGATTTGTTAGTGCTAATGCTGGCCTTATATCTTCTGTTGTGTAGGACAGCTCCCGCTCCTCAACTGATTTGAGGCCCTCATTCAGGTTAGCATAGTTAATCTCCTCAGATTCATCTACATCCAACAACTGACAAAGAGCAAATAACTCGATGCCAGTACACGGAGCAGACGAATCTGCTAACACTGTTAATAATGCACAATGTCATACCATTAAAGTTGAAATAAAATCAGGAATAGTGAAGTCACATTATTTAGCACCAAATTTCTTCAAAACGACATTTCAATTAATTAGTAAAGACAACGGAAACAATTGTTTACTTCAAGTTTGCATAAATAAGGATGTAATTCAAATGCAGTTTCTATTATAAGAAAATCGGTTTTCTATTCTTCTCTATGACTAAACAAAGGTCCTGTCCTAACCTGCTTTGAATTCATCAAAAGTAACATAACCTTCCCCATCAACATCCAGCGTCTTGAAAATGTCGAGCATTTTCCTGTAGTTCTTCTTCAACCATTTGTCCATCCTTTGTATGAAGTCTTGAAATGGAGCACCCGATTTGATGAAAGTATCGCATTCCTTTTGTAGTTTGGCCTGGTACAACAAATATATAGTGCAGCCGTTACTAGTATAGCAGTGTATATCCATATAAAGTCAGCTTAAAAGTTAACTTAATCTGTGCATATAGAAGGAACATTCTCGAATAGTGACAATTAAATGGTACTATCCCCATAATGACATTATTTAAATTACATACTAGTGCCTTTTCAGCTTTTGTCAGTTTTTTCTTCTTGCCAGTGTCGGGAGATTCAGTTTGTGTTCCTGTTACTAAGGTCAGGGGATCTATTCCAGCTGCTATAGCAGCAGCTACAGCAGCTGCATCATCTTTTGTATTTCCTGCACCTGTCCTGATTTAGTAAACAAAAAATGTGTCACTGTTTCACATACACACACTCACAGAGTTAGAGAGAATGACTAACTATTAAAAGTAATCTCCGTAATTAATGCTTATTCTAAACTAAAATTAGACTTGGATATTTATTTCTTCTGTAGATGGTGCAGACATGA
The DNA here is from genome assembly GCA_025642065.1 of Paralvinella palmiformis. Classification (NCBI taxonomy): domain Eukaryota; kingdom Metazoa; phylum Annelida; class Polychaeta; order Terebellida; family Alvinellidae; genus Paralvinella; species Paralvinella palmiformis. Next base: position 475,542 of record JAODUP010000362.1, read on the forward strand.
GACAAATACATAACAAGGACAGTAAATCACTGTGAATATAACTGTCAGTGTCACGGTTATACACGATCTATTCGAACTTCAATAATTGAATAAACTAGGTTTAGAGGAGGTCTACATTGTTAGATCTATCTAGATATAATGTATATTTACTACTACTGAATTATACCATTACGCAGTCTGAGTCTAGTCAGTAGTCTACAAACAGCACCAATACTACATATAAATATTGAATTGAATTTCCTGTCTACCAGATAATCTATTTACCTGCGACTTTTCTTTTTCTTCTTTAAAGGCATACTGCCTATGATGTGTTACTGTTAGCTCTATGAAATCGCAGGAAATTGGAATTTTAACAAAGATCCCAATTATCGACGGAACAATGTTAGTAACTAAGTAAATCGTTTACGACGACATTGGCGCCTCTAGCGAACATTGAGCAGGTGCTTTAATACCAACATATTTACGTACCACTTTTGTAATGCATTCTATGTAAACAAATACTGTTACTAAGTGAGATTTCCCCTGTGAATTTATTTTATAATCTAGTACAACTGCTGTAAAACTTGTTTTCTTAATAAAGGCCCATGGCCATGTATCATTTTTACGAAACAAATAACACTAACACACCTTCTAGATCTAATCATAATTAAATTGGTGTTTTGAACATTTAGTTCTCCTGGCTCAAGAGGACACCCACTGTGACCCAGATAATTAAAAATATATATAATTATAACGGACATTTTAAAGGTATAAATGTAACCAGAGATGAAACCATTAATTTAATCATTAAGAATAAACTGATCTTTAATCCAAGGGTGAATTCTTTAAGGCAAGCGTTTGAGAACACACGGTAGTCAGTAGGAGCGGTCTCACTAAACACCAGAATACACTGAAAACACAATACGTTTACAAAACACCGGAATAAACTGACTGTTCAAAGAAATACACGGTCACTTTATTATAATTAAACATTGAGTTACGTATTTTATCTCAACAATGAAAAGGAATTAGTTTTATTTACAACAAAATTAATATATATATTTCTTGTGCATAATTAGGTGAATGTACATCTATATTTGCAAATTATCACAATAATATATTGACTTATGATTTATCACAACACAATAACTGATAATGATTCAGGTGTCACAATCATCAAAATATATATCATACAAATCCTAGATAACACAACGCTGGATTTAATCATTTATTTGATATATTAATCACTATTACTGTCAATATGCAGGTCCTCCGCCATGAAATTCATGGTATCTAAATTCTGCTTCCCTGTGAATGGATAGGGAGGAAATATGAGTAGCCACTCAATAGAAGGGACCACATTGGAAATAGGTACTTAATTGCAGTTTCATTTGCTATCCCTGTTTCAAGATCACATAATAGATCATGAAACGAAAGAAACTAACCTATAAAAAACAACTAAATACATACTGTTTGAAAATAAGTAATGTATCTGCGAATTTCTCCAGATTATTTCAATATTAGGTTGAGCTTATCTTATAGCATAACAGAATATGGTATCTATTAGTATGTATTGTGGTGTTTAGTAGGCATATTCCAGAATTTTTCGGTGTATTCTAGTGGTCTCATATTGTATCGTTCTAATTTCGTGTAGCCATAGACCATAAATGTGGTTAGGAAATCGTATAGATCTAATTGTATTTAATACAGCTTGTCTAAGTATTTCATTCAACATTTGAGTGTGTAATTATGATAAGATAAGACTTCATTTCGTGCACGTTTTACTTCATATCTGATCATGATTGTTTATTACCAGGATAAGAAGTTATTTTATGTGTAAAATCAGATTGTATTCAGAACCATACTGGGAGAGGAATCACATTTTGCATGTTCGTTTTCTTTATATCTGATTGTTTTAATATTATTTTGATGCCATACCATAATTTAACATTTTGCTTGAATGTATATAGAATTTTCCTCTCCCCAGAAAGATTATGCCACAATAATGGAACAATATATGTTACTGATCGCTTTAATTACTGTTTGATAATCAAAGAATAACCACCTAAAAACTAAATAAATCATTTGTTGCACCTTCAATAGATTCTTCCGAGTATATCTTCTGGAACCTGGAAAAGAAGATTTACACGAATTAAAGAAACATGATAGTAACTGTGCCCTCATCTTCGATTGGTCATACTTCCAAGAAGCTGGACCAAGTCCTTGACACGGGGCAGGAACATTGGCTATCAAAAATAGATCACAATTCAAGGTACTATGCTGTTTTAGAATAGATGGTTGGACTAACTCCATCGATTTTGAGAATGATTTCAGAAATGTTGACACTTGCGACGTAAATTAATGTAGAATTTGATGATGGTGCCAACGAATCATACACAAACATTTTAACTGGCAGTGTATCCAGTATTACTGATGGTAGCCCAATGATTACATAGGTGTATTATTTGAACTAGAGGATATGATGTTACTGATAGTGAACCAAGCAAAGCTATACTTCCTACAGCATACAATCCCGATACGTGAGGATACTGTTAATGTTGTAATAGAGCATGGGCATGACCAACAACTGCATCATCCAACCATGAGGATGCGTTGGCCACAATCGTCTTAGCTGCTATAGTTACTGATACTAATAGTAATTGGTTGGTTGGTTGATTGATTTGGACAACACTCATGACCCCAACAGTCATGCTTACATCTCGATCTGTTTCTAAAAATAGACATAAGAATAAATATAAGATCACACCCCATGCATAAAATTTCAATTATAAATAAAATAAAATTATATATAGGAATGAGCTGATGTTTTCTGTGTACAAGTGCATACAACAGAAGTAACACAGGAAAGTTGTTCGAAGAGGTTGGATGGCCAACATTCAAAGAAAGAATGATTTATTTCGGACATTTAATGATGTACAAGATCACACACGAACAAACTATCACTAACTACTAGCAGAATAGTTGGTCAGCACTACCAAACCAGCAGAAAAAATTATTATACAATCAGAATACCAAACACTGAAAAGTACAGCCTTCAGCCAGAAAACAGCATAAAACAACGTTCAGTTCCTTCAAGCAAGACGTTAAAATGTTTAAGCCAAAGACAAAATATCTTAGCCAATTCAGAAGTAAAATTTCAATTAATCATACAAGGATTGAGTGCTTTAAAGGGAAATTTATATTCCTACCACCTAACAGAAGACCGAATCAGGATTGCCAATCAAACAAGATTTCAAAATTAACACAATTGCACGTTAATATTTTCATATTATTGTTGGGCACTTTCGTGTATACACAGTGCTTTTATAATTAAGATTAGTGCAGTAATGCCCAACAAGTATTGTCAATGAAAGTAAGGTATTGGAGAAGAGTCCAGTGTATCACAAATTTGATAGTTACATACAGATGAATCCATCATACAATTTGTTAAAATTGCCCACTCAGTTTGTCCGATTATACTTTTAACTAGTAAACCTTGTATTGCATACTACTAATGAACTACTATACTACGTTAGTCATGTAAGATTGCTGAGTTGACTCCCATGTTAATATTTTAACATCAATTTATAGACAAAAGTATCTTTCTATACAACTGTTTAAACAGTATTTGCCATATCTTTACTATCTAAATAATATAAAAACAATGTATTAATTTTATGCAGATAATAGAATATTTGTACATGGTTATTTATATAGTATCTCTCTTAATATTATTACATATTGTAAATTATTCTAATGTACAATAACATTCTTTGTTATAACTATGCTATTGTTGTAGTCTAAGCTTATACTATATAAATCAAAATACTATTATATGTAATTTGTATTCATCATTTCCTCTTCTACTGGGTGATGACGATGATGAAGATGATGACGATGATAATTATTAATGTTTCACGGCCGCTTTTGTGCACATGGTAGGTGAACTGGGCCGAGCAACCTCCATAAGTTGTGATGTAGTCGGGTGTTGCAATCCATCTGGACAATAAACACCTTTATACTTTTACTGTACCCTAGTTAAATATGCATAGAAAAAGTGCAATAAAATAGCTTCAACTGTGATATGTATATATTTAAAAGGACTATAAAGAGCACAAATGGCTTTATCATATGCAAAAACAACATACGAATAGATGCCAATATTACTCAAATCGAATGATTATGTCTAAAAGTGCAAAACTGGATGCCATCTTGGAAAAAGTGACCACAATCTTGGATTTTCAAATGTTCACTAATTTGTATATGACGAATGCCTCAAAATATTTTTGTGTGCCAATTATCATGCTTCTGCTGCACTTAAAAACTACTTAGACAAATAAACTTGTGAAAACGGCATTTTTTATATTTATCTCAAAATTGACAATGATATCAACCCACATAATTATGGTAGGCTAAAGGGCCGAGCTATACCGCCAAAGGTAATGAAGCAAATTCAAAGATGAAACAACCTTCAGATGTGCTCACGCCGAGATTCGAACACGGGTGGTAGTAATCTGTGGTCCAACACGCTACTGCTAAACCACGGATGACATTAGCAAACATTTGCAAAATGTAAAGGGAAAGTAGAAAATATAAGTGACCCTTGAATATGAATGTACATAACCTACCCAGAAGAGGAAGTAAGGAAAATTTAATTTTCCAAGGAAGTTAATAATTCTAAAATAATTTCCTGTTATTAATATAACATTGCCATATAGCCATCTAATATTGTGAGCTGCTAGTATACTAAACTTGTGTAAATAAACATAGATTGCTGGCATTTGCCGATTACCATATGGAATCAAATGACAATTCATAAGCCTAAGTTAATAATTATAAATTATTTAATGTCCTGTTATTATTATATGCTTCAGCCACATATATAATGGCATACCAAGTACTTTGCCATACTACGTGTATACATAAAACATACATTTCTTCGCATTTGGTAAAATTGTAACATTATGTGCTACATAATCAAATTATGTTGTAATAAGCATGATTTGGTATCATCGCCTAGGCTTAATCATCGTGGCCGGAGTACCAGAGTAACATATTAAGAACAACGTGTAAAGTGTACTACATGTATATAAACAATATAAAACATTGTGCAATATGTTGCCGTTATTACTAATAATGCTAGTATTGGGAATCTAGCTATATATTAACGCTTCAGCTTCTTTTCATAAACTTCTGTTTCTTTATTAGCAACTTCCAACTGCTTTCTCTTGTTCTTACCCTTAGCCCTCAGAGCAGAGCATTCACTTCTGTTAGTAAAGTCATTCTATCAACTTGTCTGCTTTTGGCAAGTAGCCTAGATGCATCTGCTTCCAGTCTGTGTTGTTTTTTCTTCTTCCACTTACCAACTTCTAGTTGTTTCTGTTTGTCCGCCACCTCACTAGCTTTTCTATTTCTGTCCTTCAACATGAGCTTAATAGCGTTGTTGGGAAGACTTGCAGGTCGGTAACATTTCTTGATGATTACAACTTCATGAACTTCTCAGTTCATATGCATGTTTTATAGTATCGTTTACGTTGCGATATCCACGCAGCGTTTCTATATACATATTGTGGAAAACCGCATTTTTGTTAACTGAAAACCCTCTTTCAGTATCTGCTCGGGGGCATGACGTAAAATCAGAACCATTTCGATCGGTTTCCGCGATAATGGTTCTTTGTCATCGAGCAGCTCGAAGTAGAAAGCTTAAGTGTCCAGCGTCTGGCTTACGGGATAATATCTCCTCCATTTATTATTGTGGTAGTTGATAACTTCTTTGATAGGGGTTTAAATTGGCGCTTTACTTGATTGCCATTTGGTGAAGCGATAGCAATTGTTTCAGTATTACCAGCAGTTTCTGGATTAAGTGCCATGACTCTTTGATCAAGCGCAGACAGGCATCCAAAACCGGAGTACTTCAGAACCTCTCAACCATTTTCTCTACCGTTGCATTTGAGAAATGTTTGCCACTCTGTATAAAGTGTCAGTAATTGAAGCTGCGATACTTTCTGGGCTGTTTTCGCTCCAACTGCTCAATAATAACCCCTGAAGCAAATCCAACATCGACTTTCTTTGCATACAATATATTCTCCTTCTTTTCAGGTAAATGTTTGCCAGCTTTGTTCCATTCACACCGTCTTCAACCTCTTCTTTCATGAACTTGCGCATGATTGTCTGGACAATATTTTGTAGATCTTCAGCTATAAACGCAGCCACTGGTTCCTCGGTTTGGTATTTCTCAAGATATGGTTTGAGCAACCTCGCTTGGGTGATTAAAAACAGAGGCTTTACAGGAAACAGCGGATCATTTGTGGATTGCTGTATGGTAGTGAATCTTTGAATGTTTGGTACTTTCATTTTGGGCCCTTTGAGAGTTTTCCAACTTTCCTTCATGTAATTGTTAATGTTTCATCAAATGGCGATAGCTCGTTCTGCAACAGGTGCATCCCCCAGCCCTAAAGTAGAACAGAAGCAAAGGAGTTGGTTGCTACCACTGATTTGAACATATGTTTATGCTCTTGCGGGTAAATACTGTAAAAGATAGTGAAGACTACGCAGAAAACTGTCTGTGTTCTACCCTGCCAATTGTGCTCCTTGCTTAAATACATCATGGATTACATGGAAACTGCAGCTGCCATATTCAGCAAGAAGAATATATCTCCTGAATTTCTTTGTTGTGCAAGCTCATCATAAAATTTCCATCTGGTTAATGGTTCATCCATTGACAGTTGAACCATGTTGGCCTTGTCGAGTGATCCCAGTCCTTGGAGGAAGTGTTTTAGCAAGTATGAAGCTCAGTTATGGCCCAAGAATTCAGATTCAAAATATCGACTAACGACACGCTTCTTTCCTTAATCCCAAATCTCAATATCAGGTCCAACAGATCCTCCTGGTTAGCTTTATTAAATGATTCATCAAAGAAGACTGAGTACAGATATTGTGGCTGGGACACGGCTCAGACAACTTCGCGGTGAAAATATCTCAAATTGTATTTTTAATGAAAAATAAATCTTTTAAAAACCGAACCTGTTGTTTATTTTAAACATTATTTATTAATCTCCAAAACACGTTGTTTGTATGTATTGTTAAGTGTGTATACTTGGAGTGCCAACATCGGCCTGTCCGCTCATATGTCACTAGCTGTTGGTCCACCGTTGAACCAGCCGATTAGCTTGTCGACGTTGAGCCAGACGTTGGACCGACCGATTGAACTGCTGGAAAAAATACGTCGGACCAAAGGCTGATATCGCCGGTGGGCTGACGGAGTGATAGATGACGGACCATCGGTGGGCCGGCAGCGATGTATATGCAATCTGGGGATCGTGACTTTTTTGAACGCCGAATCCCCAATGGAAAAATCGAAGGTCTTCACACCCTTGTTATTTGGTCCAGCAAAAGCAATATTGGGGGTGAAGTGCAGTCTCAATATTGACCATAAACTGTTAGAATGGGTTATATGTACATGATATGTGTAAAATAAAGCTGAAGTTCCAGGGTTCACTCTAGAGCGTACCCTTGCATGTAATATCAGGTCAGCTATATATATATATATATATATATATATATATATATATATACACCACATATATATATATATATATATATATACGGTGTGAGATCATCATCTTTTCGTTTTTGAGGTTCTGTGTGTGTGTGTGTGTGTGTGTGTGTGTGTGTGTGTGTGTGTGTGTGTGTGTGTGTGTTTGTTTTAGGGTACATAGTAAGAGGCAACAGGCACAGAACATCAACATATCTAAACCTCCTTCGAAACCTACCTCCATAACTCTAAATACAACTATACATACATTAATCTAAATATTAAATGTTCAATACCTCCACATATTGATAAATGTGTGCGTATACCTAAGCATGTGTCTGGTCTACTCATCAGCCTGTGGGAACCAGCTAATTCGCTTTTCGTACGCGACAAATATGTCACGCCCACAGGAAAGCGGCTACATGCAGGCTACGTACAAAAAGCGGAAGCACGTAAAAACATACCATTTGATACCACAGCTCGCAACAAACACGTGCGTGTGGTTCAATGGTGACTTGCTACATACATGTCATAAACTATTTTGACACCACAGTTTACTTTCAACCGTAATTTTCTGTGGTCCAAAAGAAACCTGTATATAAAGCATTTCGACACCTCAGATGCTGACCTCAGCTTTATTCTGGGTTCGAATAGCTGAATAAATCCTACCTATATGAACCGTGTATCAATACACGTCCGACTGGTCTGGCGTCGAAGTTCTTCTCTAACCTAAGTGAAAATTCAAGCCCTATATATAGCCTCAGCGTGTTAACAAACATTACAGTTTGTCCATAACAAAGAGAATGTACACTAACACAGTTTCAAGCCCTATATATAGCCTCAGCGTGTTAACAAACATTACAGTTTGTCCACAACAAAGAGAATGCACACTAACACAGTATGGACTCACTAAAGCGATTAAACTAAAATAAAAACAAAGTAGCAATACCGCACAATGGATTATTACTGGACTAGAACGAAATATCGTCTCAAACCTGAGTAAATACTACGATTTACTCGAACCTAACAGCTAACCCTCATACGTTTCCGTTCATCACTAAGGGAACGTTCATTCACGCTTAATTTAGCGTCCCTAAGTATATGCAGTTAGGTGTGGTGGGATCTAAATTAAAGCGCCTATCCACTTGATCTATTTGACCCATGGTCGAGAACAGCGGATTTCAGGCAGATCTCCGATACTGCGAATGACACGTCGGGATTATAATAGCTATACATTTAACAAATTTCCCACATCAGTGTAATCTAATTACTCATAATGTGGGAAAAACCTCTGTCCGCAGCTTAATACCCATGGAGATGCCTGCCGGAGTAACAAACGACTCCAGGAGTATAAATCCACCACATTTACCCTGTCAACAGCGATTTCGGGTCCATACGAAACCTGATATAATAGCATACTTTAACAACCTCATCTGTTCTATTCTTAATGTGGAAAATTTCCACTTATATGAGACCGCGATCAACAAACGACTGAGTACATGGCGTTGAAAAAGTCTTCTCCAACCATTAAGGGAACAATTAGATCCTATAAACAGTCTGGTCCTACCCCGCCCTATGCCATTTATTTTTTCCCAAAGCCATGACGTTTTTTTAAGTAAGCCGGGCGGAATGCCTTAAAAATTACTTTCGATATAGATATATTATTTTTATGTTTTAATGCGTTTTATTGCATTTTAAAATGGGATTTTTTAGTTTCTTTTATCATTTGTTGTTAATTTATTTATTTCACGTCCTTTAACATCGGACGTAATGATGTTCGCTGACCTGAAATTTTCTCCAGAAAGATGGCGTTAAGGCGAATTTGGCGTAGGTCGAAATAACGTAAAGTGGGGGGGATGCATTAACCTATATATATTTTGACCAATCATAACGGATACAGTATTGAGCTCGTTTTCATACAGGAAGTAGATTTCTTTCCTCCAAATTCGATTCTGTCAAACAAGCTTCCGGTTGACATGTGGTTTAAGTGCCGGTGTTTTCAACACAAACTTAATTTGTTGCATCATATACTAGACTAGTAGTATTTATTCACATGTTTCAGTAAGTTCCTGCATATCACGTAACGCATCAGTTGAACTATTCGGAATTTTGACTTGAAGAAGATTAAGTCAGCTTTTGGGTGATGGCAGAAGAGGAAAAAATCAGTAAAAAGTAAGCATTATGATTATTATGATTATGATTAGATCTAGACGATTATTATCAGTAATCAATTATGATTAGATCTAGTCATTAGATATCTAGATCTAGTATCATAAGTAGATCTAGCCATGATAATGATTTACTGATTAGGATTAGCCTATCTATGACTATGCCTATGTCAGGCTATGATCTATATATTAATATTATATAAATCAGATGAGTAGATCTAACCGTGTAATTTCCCCTAACTAACTCTAGTAACAGTAACAAGTCAACAAATAGCGTCGAATGAAAGTTGTTTTGCTTGTGGTTGCCTTAATATTTCACGTAATATCTATAAATAACTATAGCACTATCCACTAATCTAATTTGTTTTGAAATCGGGGGATATAATTGTTAAATGATGAGACATCAGAAACGAAGCGCAAATGTTTTTTGGACATAATGGTCTACACTACAGGGTTGGTTTACCCTCTGCGCATGGCCATTGCAATACCTATTAACAAAGCTAGCCATGTTGTTGCCAATATTCTACTCTTTCTAAATATGTTGGCTTCTGTATGAAAATACGAAATTAACCTAGTCTGCGATCACTTTTAAATCTAAACCGCAGTAATACATCTATTAATAATTGAGCTAGACAAGGGAAACCACCACTGTGATAAAGCTGAGAATTTTTATTTATTTAATGGTATAATTTTTGGTAATGATGCGAAACTATCCGTGCTGCACAATGGGGAAAACCCAGAGGTCCTCCAGCGCCAAATCTCGTAAATTCCCACAGTGTCAGCTCAACATATTTAGGTTGTTATACAATCCGATCAAATCTATGCCTAATTTAACCCATCCATCCTATTTTATGTATGATATATGCATAATAATATACATAGATATTATATTTGACTATATTTCGTGAACATTGTGAATATTTAAGATGTACTAGAGAATTAAACATCTGTTTAAAAAACATTGTTTGGTTCAAGTTTGCCGCCCTAAGATAAAACATCAAAAAGCTGTTTTTTTGGTGATAAAATTTCATTATTTGCATTTCAATTTGTTAGATTTAACATAAAACAATTGATTCAATGAGACCATGGATTATGTCCAACATTAAAATTGCATCGATGCAATGTTGTCTTTTCCATTGGATTTGTCCGTCTCGCTTGAAAAATACGTCATCACTTTTGTCACCGTAATATGATTTACATGCATATAATATGGGTATATAACTGCATTCTAATCATAAACATATTGTATTGTGGTTAATTTCTTTATAAAATATATAACAGCACAACACCTGAACTTTTTCATTGTATGCCAATTTTAATTGTTTTTTATGTCTGTGGATTTAAGATATGTGCATTGGACCTTACAGCGGTCATTTTCTACCCCATTGAGGTATATATTACCTAAATAATGTAAGAAAACCATGTCTAATGAAACAAAAATGGATGTTCTACGACTAATTTGAAAATGTTATCATTTCTCACTTTGGACCGCCCTGAAATAAACTTTTGCAGTCTTATTTCTGAAAAATATGATAACTTAATACATATTTATTTCTTTTTATGTGATTAAAACGGGTCAGTGGTACAATTATTTGGTGATTTATGACGTTCGTAAACCTTCTCCTCTAGCAATGGTACATTTCTGGAATTATACTTTTGTTGCCTGTCAAATAAGTGGGGCATATTTTAGCCGATTACTCAATAATTATAAAAGATAGCCCCATTAAACTATATATTTTCTTGGTTATGACAAGACCTATCCAGTGAGCCACAAATTGAAGCTCTATGACCATTTTGAAAAAATTACCACCTTCCCTAATGTAACAGTTTGTGGATCACAGCTATCACTCTCCTGGGGTTACAGACATTTCGCCACCCGAGACATTTCACCACTTAATTATGTGGATATATTGCCACCTATCAAAGGCTAGACACTTCGCCACCTGAGATGTTTCGCTACTCGTAAAGCAATTATGACATACACACCATTCGTGTATAAATTAATAGTAGTCTATTGTACTGCACATTTGAAGGCTAAATAAAATGAAATTTATTAAATCCAATATAAAACTCAGAATAGTATAGGTCGACACACACACTCGCATACAAAGTACAGTCATTAGGACTGGCTGCAGATAACATGGAGAAGTCAGAAGTTTGTTCACCGCCTAATGTGTCTGCCATTCCTCCCACACAAACATATTGTTTCCATGTTTGTGAATATCATTTCGCCAGACACTCCGGCCAATTCTATGCCTCCCCTGTTGTGCCAACTATTGGACTGCGTCCAATGGACATGGATTTACAGCAATGTGTGGCCCCCAAAATCTTGCACTCAGTTCCAGATAAGTGTCCAAACAAACAATGATTGTGAAGGATGGCATAGAAGGCTAAAATCACAAAATACACAGACACAATCTACATAATGTAAAATATAATGATACAATCAAATTTTAAACTGATACACGCCTCCTCTTGAAATAAAAGTTCCCCTCTCCTGTATAATGTATGCACAGAATCATATACCACTCACAGTCACAGATCATTTTATCAATGTTGGGCCAGGGGATTTTAGGTCAAATTAATTGGTAAACACCAATGAATTGCCTGTAAAATTTATATTTGTAATGCTCTATTGGTATGGCCCAGGGCATAATAAATATATTATAAACAGCGTATTCTGTATTAATTTTTTCAACAAAACTCAAGGATGAGGGTTTTCCAGAGCTAAAAATTATCTTTTTATAGATAAGGAGTGAGTCATATTGGTTTGAAAAAAATTCTCTTGCTAAAGTCATGTTTTAGTCCCACTTTAGTAGTCTCAGATTGTCCTAAATGTGCACAAAACCCGAACATTTCCCCCACACTCCCAGGTGTATGTGGCTCTATTTGCTCTGCGATTTTCCTTTTTTCAAAGGCCGCTCTCATACCTGGTATAACCACTATTGACACGAAAATCCAGGGGTGGGGGAATGTAATTTGCCATGCCTACATCCCTCAGTAATAGTAATCATCATGATGTCTCGGTACACAGACTGCATTATCAAAGATAGCATTTTTATGATATGTGGAATGTGCATCAAGATAACTGATTGCATCCTTGAACCTTGTCATAGGCTTGAACAATAATCTACCTATTTGATGGTGGCAACATCTTGATAATATCACACCAGGAACACAGAAACTACCATCCAATTATTGCAAATACATCAAATAGTTACGTTTCTGGAACACTTACACTGAAAACATCAGTGTTTGATTTTCCTTTCCGGGTGATAAGTCACAACAATGTCAACGATATGCTGAAACATGTTGCTGATAATCTCATAATGATCTGCTAGTAAATAGCTACATGTTAATTGCATGTAACCAATGTGATGGTGTCTTTATACTAGACAAATAGTTACTTTTCAGTATATATAAGTCTACTAGTATCTGATAATAAAAGACACTTAGCAGGCCTCTCATCCACTGAATAGTCAGTAGCTAAAATTCTACACTTAACTGTAAACGTGTAGTATTTTATCATTGGTATCCAACATATTCATGTTTTAGAATTTAGTTTGTTGACAATGTTTTAAATAACTTACTGAGAAATAAATTTGAAGTGTAATATTTTAAATTGTTTACTGGTAAATATTTCTTTATTTAAAAAATGGTGTCTGTCAACATGTTTTATTTTTTAAATTGTTCACAGTGTTTTAAATGCCACTTGCCTTACTCATATTGTGAACCTCAGTAAAGAAATTATAATGTAATTCAGTCACTGGAACATTATTTTACACTTGCATAAAGAAAGAAGTTGTTTGTTTTGGTCCTACTTCGAGTATTATTATTCGTAACTTTCATTTGTTTTTATCTGATCTAAGTAGGCACCCAACTTGTAACTGCTCCTATTAAGCACCCTATATGACACAGGCAGCTTATCATTTTAATTCTGTATTAAAATTGTGTTTATAAAACTTTCACAGTAATTAGCATTGATCTTAATCATTCATTCGCAGCTGACTTGTTTGTGTGACAACCATGTCAGTGGGTGGCCAAAGGTACATCCTTGGCCAAGCCTTTCATCACTTCCTGTCCCTTCATGGTGTGCGACACCATAACCACAAACCCAGCTTCCACTTGAAGTCACATATTCTCTCTGCCTGTAATCAACACATCTGGTCTCGGTTTTACTCAGATGATGAGAGGTTGGTTGGAGTTTCTCATATTAATATAACAGATAATTTGCAGTATATTTAGTTTTTTTGTAAGGAAGGAAAGTCCAACCAACTTCATACATAAACATAGATCTTGTCGTTCTATGTGTCTGTCTACTGTTCTCAATTGTTGCTCATTGTATTATATTTTTAGTGAGCTTAAGCGACGCTTGAAAGCCGAGAAGAAGGCAAAAGAGAAGGCAGAACGTCTTCAAGCTGAGGCTAAGGCCCAGTCTAAGAAAAAAGCAGAAGATGAGGAAGATATTGACCCTAACGTAAGGAGATACATGTCTTGTCTAGTGTCTATATGATGTTGTTATTTTTTAACACCATTCAGATTAAAAAGTGAACACACATACATACACAATTTCTCCAGACACTTTATCAGGAATATGGTTAGTCACAGAGTTCTAACGCCTGGGATTAAGCCATAACCAGGCTGTCTGAAGGGTGTTTCATCTTTCATTTACTTCAGAGATTCCTCACCCCATTTAGACTACTGAGTGCCCAAAAGTTGCTATAAAACAGCCAGATATCATATCTATACACTGTACCATTATTAGACATTATGCATGTTTGGATTCAGTTCCATGATTAATCTTCCCAAATTGGATTCAAGATTCGTGTTTCTCTATGATAGTACCTTTTGCGTATCATATATGCTCATCTATGAGGATACCTGTGTTAGTTAAATTGTATTTGTGGTAACTTCTACTTCTAGGAAATGCCAGACACTATTGCAGTAGTCATAGCCAACTGTCTTTTACCATAAAAATCAAACTCGTGAAAAATCCTCATTTTCTCTGGCACAAAATAACAACTAACTAACAAATAAAAACATCGTAATTTTCTCATTCCCGGTTAGAGATTAACAAAGTTGTGACCTTGTATGACATATTTATACCTGTGACAATGAGCATGCCTAATTACATATCTTACCAATCATAATTAATTTTGAGGATTATCTTCTGATTATTTGATTGGCTTAGGAAATAAACAGTATAATTTTGTCTTGTGGTGCGTAACAGTATTTTGCTGTTTAAATTCCCCATCCCACATACTTGTGACATAGCTTTTTGCACTGATTAGGCATAAAATGGTCTTATGATCAACTTATATCGGAATTGGTCACATCTACAGTGATTATATGCAAATTAAGGCCTATAATATAATTGTTCTAGTGGTGATGTTCTGTTACAGAGGATGTTACTGTGTGCACTGGCATTGTTGTACATTTCTCCTATTATCACCCTTGACCAATCTGTTTGTTCAATGATAATTTCCATCAGATATTCATGATATTTTTCATGTATAAAATGAATTCCATGGAGTGTTAATCTACAACTATTTCATCATCGTGTACACGACCATATATGGTACTGCTAAAACAGAACAAAAACAAAACGCCAAAGGGAAGATCAATCGAACTACATCACTCCCTAATCTGAAATTTTTGAATTTGGAAATAAATTCAGAGTGTGTGTGTGTTAATGCTGGAGGATTGATATACAGTGATTCTATTCTCTCTCAGGAATACTTTAGACTCCGTAGTCAGCAGGTGGCAAATTTGAAAGCAGCTAACGAGTCTCCTTACCCTCACAAGTTCAACGTGTCGTTAAGTTTGACAAACTTCATCAAACAGTACGACGATCACGTACAACCAGGACAGATACTGGAAGATGTTGTTGTATCCGTTGCAGGTAAGATTGAGATTGTTTACTTCAGCCAACATCGTCATTCTTACATTTATTTCTTGCTCTTTAATTGTGTTTGGTTGAGTTTAAAGAAAATAGCTGAGATTCGTTTACGAAAAATAACATTTACTAGGGGTGGCACATGTGTATTCCAATAAGAGCACATCTGGTTTGAATTTTGAAATGGACACCTATTGAGAGTCCAATGGTCCAGTGGCTGGAACAGTACACTGCTAGTTTCCGGGTTGTTGGCTTGAATCTGTGTTTGTGGGATTTATTTCCCTAGGGATTTGTCCCTGATGTGACCAGGGCAGAGGTTAAATATCTCAACTCTGATGTCGTATTGTATTGGGGACCTTACATCCATATTTGTTTAAACATATATGTTGTCTTCTTTGAGGACACAAACACTGTTCAGTTCCTGGACACTGTATGGTATATGTTGATAGTCATTTATGTAAAATTTAGTCTGCTAACTGTCAGGTAATGTTTTGCTCAGCCATTTTATAGTTTAGTCATATACAGCTCTCTGTTTAAAACCAAATTAATAATAATAATAATATGTGATATTTATATAGCACCCTATTTAGAAGCTGCTCTAAGGCGCTTTACAATATTATTATCCCTGACTCAGACTTGTTTCCACCCAGCACATATCTCAACTCCCAAGGGAGCATACAACAGATGTTGCCATTATAGGTGCAAAGCATTACTCACACATAGCCATAGCGTCCTGTCAGGTACAATTTTGTTTATGGGTGGGTGAACCAGCCGCCACATGACAGCATTACAGCTCACAGAGCCTCGAACCCGCGACCATTCAGCTATGAGTCCTACGCTCTAACTAACTGTGCTATCACAGCTCAACAATTAAAGTGGAATTCATTGTAGAATTGTCAACCTAGGTCACTTTGTTTCTGTTAAAATTTGAGGGCAGCTTACAAGGTCCACCTTGATCATTCTGTTCATTGCAGCTTTATGTGTGATGGGTGTCCATGTGTTAGTCAATCAAACACCAGCACACACAAATGTCCTTACTGTGTGTATATGTTTATGGCAGAATATTGTGATGACTGTTATATTTATCACTTGTTGGAACTGATTTTAGTTTTAAAACCTGAAATATTCTTATGGTGTGTGTATACACTTTTCTAATTTGAAGGTCGCATTCATGCGAAGAGAGAAGCTGGTACCAAGCTTATCTTCTTAGATCTAAGAGGTGAACAGACCAAAATACAAGTGATGTGTAATGCAAGGTAAGATATCAAGGTGGGTGTATTAAAATGGGCTTCGTGAAAGACAGGATAGGGATACATCTTTATTTGGTTTCCAGATTGTGTCTGATGAGCGATAAGCCACTTGATATAGGTTGATTTTGATTTAAAAACATGCACACATTTCCTGTTTCTCATACCCATGGTGAATATCGCATTATGCTTCAAATTTCTTGTTTAGGGGTTCAAATCTCCATGTTTTCTTGATGTTTAATACAATAGTCTCTTTTTATTAGAATTCCCCTCAGAGATTATTCCCATCTGTGCCCAGCACAAAAGCTAAACAGAACATTGCTCAGCTATATATTTTGTTGTCATGTTTCTGAAATGCCAACATTTTAAACAAAATATAGAATCCATGCATATTTGTTGACCATGCCATTATCGTGTTACTTTAACATCGGATAGCATTGCTGAACTGATGGTCAAAATAAATGTGCTAGGTTATTAATGTATTGTACAAAAATGTGTATCCCACTGTTGTTGGTCTCTGTGTTTGTAGTTTTATTGTGTTTTTTTTATAGATTCTACAGCTCTGAGGAAGAATTCCTTAAGGTGATGGAGAAACTAAAGCGAGGCGACATCATGGGCTGTCGTGGTCATCCAGGTAATTGCATCTTAACTCATTTTAACATGTTTGTGATTGAACCATGGAACTGCAGCATAAAACATACTCGAAATCTAATCAAATGGTTGTGGGATCTCGTGTCATTGCAAGGTCAAGCATTTTATTGAAACTGTTGTTGTTTTTAATGAGAGTGTTTTTATTTATAGAGCAATGAAATATGATTTACTGAGTGCATAACATATGTATTTTAAGTGTTTGAGATATGGAGTAATATATAAAAGCAGATTAAATCACTCAATTGGGCTACTCGAATTAAGTTACAATAAGGAACGAATGGATCTTTGGCTAGCAGTAATTTTTGCCTGGATTATGGAGGAAATTCTGTTCAACTAACCTAACAGAGCTTTGGCTCTATTTTTGTGGGATGGGCTTCATGGTTTTTATCAAGAATTCCCTTCATTCAGAACACAAAATGAAAATGGTTCAATTGAAACTGTAAAACATTGTAGGTAAGACCAAGAAGGGTGAACTGAGCGTTGTGCCGCAACATATGGAACTGTTGTCGCCTTGTCTACATCAGCTACCCAAGATGCATTATGGCCTAAAGGACAAGGTAAATGAATTAGTGATGTTCTTAATGGATCGATTTAGGATATTTATCATGTTAAGGTTTGTGTGATCTGTGGATCTTCTGCAACTCTTTTTGGTGTATGATCTCTAAAGTCAAGCAAACTGTTAATTTTGTATTGTTGGTATCTCAGATGTAGTCAGAATAAGCAATATATTTTCGTCACGACTATTATCGGCTTTATTTATGTACCTGAACTGTAGAAGATAATGTTAAGCCTTGTTTGTTTTGGTGGTCAATCCGTGAGTATTTCAAGTTATTTTTGCTTGTTTTCAGGAGACACGGTTCAGACAAAGATATCTAGGATCTAATTATGAATGAGCACATCAGAGAGAAGTTTATTTCTAGAGCCAAGATCACAAATCACATACGCAGCTTTCTGGATTCGATGGGATTTTTAGAGGTGAGAGAAATAGTTGCTTTGAAATTTTGTAAATAAAATGGGGAATACTTAAAAATAGAGCTATTCTTTCAGGAAAGCAACAAATTTATTTGTTCTGATAAGATCTTGTGGTTTTATTTGTTCTGGTATGAAATTTATTTTATTTCAATAGTGCATTTGACTCTAATTGTGTTAATGTTTTTCCAGGTAGAGACACCAATGATGAACCTTATTTCCGGAGGTGCTATAGCAAAACCATTTATAACACATCACAATGAGCTGGACATGGATTTATATATGAGGGTGGCTCCTGAACTGTATCACAAGGTATAGTTGGGGTATTATTGGTAATGGAAATTGAAGCCACAACAGACTTAGCCAGTAAAAGGGAGTGAACAGAACGCATTGATGGACATGTTGTAGATAAAACTACTTTAAAAGTTTAAATGCTGTCATGAATGCCATTTCACCAAAAATTGGTGATCATCAGTGTATCCACATCTCCTTTATTTTAAAAAATCTCCTTTATTTCATGATTATGCGTGATCTTTGTTTCCTCCTTTTTTGACATATATCCTTATTCTTTCGACAAATGGACATTGTCTGCATTTTTATTGGCTTATTTCCTCATAATTGAGTGTGTAGTTGTGTTCAAGGGACTTTTATACTTTCAAATTGTGCTCCTTCTGCAATAAAACATTCATTTATAAGGGTGTATTATCTATTTTCCCATTCATGTCACTCTTTCTCAACATTTGTGACAGATGAAAGGGGGGATAAATGTTGAACATGTTTTTGAATATTCAGTGAAGTCATCTACATAAATTAAACAAACCTCTGCTCATTACATTTTACAGAAATAATTTTAACATACTTTTAAAAACATTACACACATAATCAGAAGATAAATAGTTTGATGCAGATCTTGCTTTGAAGTTTTATGCACTTTTTAATGACCATCTTCCAGAATGTTGAAGAACCTTAAAAAGTACAAGTGGGCTAAACATTTTACAAAAAAAAACTGCTATATAGCTAGCATTTCCTTTTGAACACTGAAGGTTGTGAGCCATAAATACACATAGAATGAGCAATTGTATATTCCAATAATATATTCTAGCACTGGAAAAGTGGTATTAGTGACATCCTTAATGTGTTTAGGGTGTGTGTGTCACAGTGTGTGTGTGTGCATATGTATGTCCATAAAAGTACTTCCTTACATCATCATATATATTGTAATGACACATTCTGGTCCACACATAGCCTTTAAATAATAACCACAAAATTGCAATATTGAGGTATGATGGGTGCATTGTAAGTGATGATGTCAAACCTGTATTAGATGTTATTTCTAGGTAACAGTACATTTTATTTTTAAATAACAGAGCTAATTATATTTATGGCTATCTTGTCATGTCATGTGTGACAAAGAACAAACAGCATTTAGACTCGGAACAATTCTTACAATTTATGATATTCCAGTACACTCACAGACATGTAGCTTTTTAGTAACTACAACAGAAAGTTAGAGTAAGCTAAAATATCAGTTAAAAAATAATGAAGGATAATAATAATGGCCTGAAATGTGGTTGGCAATCTCAGATGAGGGAGATGCATGTGGTCTGTAATTTATTGCTACCCCACGGAAACTACTTCTAAATAAATTTAGAATATATGGCATGTTCGGTGGAGAAAACCTTGCCAGTTGCCTGGCTGGATGAAAAACTCCTCCTACTATAGTGCCACGGCCGAGTCACGAACCTGCGACCTCCCGCACAGAATGACCACAGCCACAGGTAAATAGTCTCACGATCTACCTACGTGGTCGAAGAGGCAATTATCATTTAATCTTAGAAGATTTTGAGTCATCCATAGCCAAATAATTGTCAGTGGAAATGGATTTACAAATGTAGGTGTGAATTCCACAATAATAATCACGAAATATACCTGATTATCCAAATCACTGGAGGGCCGCCATTACGGCTGCACCGGAAGCCAGATTAGAAGGCGGGGAGGAGAAAACTTGAAGTTATGGTTGTTTTCTACATACTCATGCTAGGTATATATAAGTGATTAAGCTCAATCTCCCTGGTCATGCTACCTAGTTGAGATCCTAGAATTGTGTCATCTAGCCATTAGTAACATTACATTCAACATAACAGTACATTCAATACTTTGTATCCTGTCGATTTTGTTTCTTTCCCCAAAAGTGTTTCGCAGCCAATATTTAAGCCTCGTACTCAAACCAGGGCAGTTTGTTCTAAGTCCAATATGTCAGTTATTGGGTCATGGTGATATTTCCGTGATAATGCAAATTTGTTCTGAATATTTCTATACACATTTCCAGATAAAACAAGGTGATAACAATGTTTAATAAATGTATTAAAGCAGTTTGTTATGTTGGTATCATTTTATGGCAGACCACAATCTGACATGATGCTGTTCTAACTTAGCCATTCTGACTTGACATTATGATATGGTGACATTGTGATTCAGTTACCTTGTGTTTAGCATTTCATAGACTCTCAGGCAATGTGTAGTCGGCTTAATTGGAGATTCTTTTCTATTAATATTAATTTGACTGTCTAGCAGCGAGACCACTAGTACTGAGATGAGAGTGATGTCTTTTAGATACTGTTTGATGGGGTTACCATGGTGACAAAGGAAATCAACTCCAACACACCGCAGATGAAGTGTGTGACTCTATCAGTATCAAGATAATTACCATAAATCGTAATTAACAGCTAATATTTATGTTTTAGTTAATATTGTTATTATTATAATTAATATGATGATATATAGTGTTTGTGGCGTATACAAGATCTCTGTTTTAAGTGTATATTTCATTTCATTAATAGTCAGCAGTCTTGACTATTACTCAGTGTACACCAGTATCATTTCCACCATAACAAGCTCCGTGTTGTAGACTCTCTCAGCTGTGTTATAGTGATAGGTGTGTATCATTACAGATGTTGGTAGTTGGTGGTATCGATCGTGTGTATGAGATAGGAAGACAGTTTAGGAATGAAGGCATTGATATGACCCATAACCCAGAGTTCACAAGCTGCGAATTCTATATGGCCTATGCTGATTATAATGATCTGATACAGATCACAGAAAAACTTGTTTCATGTGAGTATGTCTTGTACTATCTAAGGTATTACATTTGTTGCCCAACAGATGTTTATGAAAAATAGTGTTTGTGTGAATTCCACATCTTCAGTATTTTCCAAATGCATTCAGTGCCAAGATGGTGGTTGTGCACTTAGTGTTGCAGCCCCCACTTTGTGGACTAGGTTGCCAGCAGATATTAGAAATGTGTCATCTTTTGAAAATTTTAAATCCATTCTAAAAACACGCTTGTTCAATGTCGCTTTCACAGATAAATAATGATTATCTTTTAAATCTCTTATAGGGTTTTTACAGACATATTATTTGGGGTATTATTATATTACAAATTATGTGTACATCGTCTTTGAATGGCTCCTCCTAGTAAGGGCACTTTATTAAATATACATTATTATTATTTGAAAGTTTCATTTGCTTGCTCGGGGCAGTAAAATATGTTTGTTATTTACACTCTGTTAGTACCAAGAAAAAATTTCTCCGCTGTCATTTGGTTTTCAAAAACAACTCCATTCAGTCATCTTGTTTGAAAGGACAGGAACAAAAAGTTCAGATTCTTGAAAATACATGAACTTTCTTCTGATGGTAAAATAAGCTGATCAGTTTGCCAAAGTGCTAGTGGCAACCAATCAACGACCAAGTAAGAATCCATTGGAAAGATGGCGACTCATGCCAGTGCTGACAGTGACATGTCTAGTGTTTACTTTTCACCGATGACAAAAAGAAAATACTAAAGGCAGAAAAAAGATAAATTATTGGAGAGATTGTCAAATCCCAACTAACGGAAGGATATGTTATAGAAAACATTGTCATGGGTTTTTTCGACTGACCCTGTGTTTTCAGTTAATTTTTTTATTCTCCCGACCGACCCTAATTTTTTAGAAGCAAATTAAAAAAAAACAATAGCCTAATCGTTAAATAAATATAAAATTGGTTCAACAAAATCATGTCCATTCTGTGCATTTGAGGCCTTTTCTTACCACAAACTACACCAGTTATATCACAAACTACAAAGCAATAAATGCTCTATTTGTATTGTATGCTAGTTGTTGGATCATTTTGTTTGATGAATTATTTATTATATAATATAACTGTGCTCTCTGTAGCCATGGTGAAGGCCATAACTGGAGGGTATAAGATCAAATATCATCCCGAGGGGCCAGATGGACCGGAGTGGGAGATTGACTTCACTCCGCCATTCAAGAAGCTCGACATGCTGCCCGGTCTGGAGAAAGAGCTGGGTGCAAGGCTCCCAGCTGCTGATCAGCTGCACACAGCAGGTGGGATTTTGTTTGTGCATCTATTTCCGAGGCATATTTAGCACACTGACTGTAATCCAGCAAAATCATTTAGCATCTGGTTAACCTAGGTTAGACTGTAGTTAGCTGGAGTAATATGAATAATACTTGTATCATAATTAGTGACAAACAAGTTGTTGCCTTTAAAAAGCAGTTTATCTTTGTGATGATGTCATTATTTTGACATTCGGGTATCTGTATTGTACTGCAGGTGTTAATCATCATCATAATCAACAAACACATGATTGGGGTTAAGTCTCACATACTAACAGTCCAAAGAGCGGTTCATGTACTCGTGTTCCAGATGTACATACCATAATCTTCCATGTATAACACACACTTTTTTCACTGTTTTCCGTCGGTTTTGGGGGATGCGCATACACCGTATACACCATAACTAAATTTCCAGCTTTTTTTCAGACCTGTTGTGGAGAAAACCGAGTACCTTTTGACTTTGATTGTACCTTTTCTGTAATTTGTAATAAAATGTTTGATTAAATTTTTACTGATAAGTTAAACTATGTTGTTTATATGGTAGCTTAAAAGAGGCAGCACGCCACTCAGTCCCTGAAGTATATTTTTAACCAGACATTTGTAAAATAAAGATGGTGATCTTGTTGGAATTTTTTCCACAGATTGGTGCATTTTTAAAGAAATAATTGAACACTATTCATGTCAACATATCAATTATTATAATATAATAACTGACAAACACATTGCCACAACTTTCATTTGTAATTTTCTTTAGTCTTTCAGTGATTCTTTATAAAACTAAGTTTGTTGATTTAAAATATTATCTTTTTAGTGTACTTAATTAGTCTTGATCACAGTCTTAAATATTTGAATACTAATACATTGTCACAAATGTTGTACTTACAGAAGCCAACAAACAGTTGGACCAGTTGTGTGTTGAGAAGGGTGTCGAGTGTCCATCTCCAAGAACAACAACTAGATTACTTGATAAGGTTAGTTGATAGCATAAGCTAAGTGGGATATAATATGTCAGTGGAATTAGATATATCAGTGGGGTATGATATGACAGTGGGAGATGAGATATCAGTGGGATATGATATGACAGTGGGATATGATATGACAGTGGGATATGATATATCAGTGGGATATGATATGTCAGTGGGATAAGATATGGCAGTGGGATATGATATGGCAGTGGGATATGTATGATCTGACAGTGCAATATATATTGACAGTGCATTTATTAAGTCTAATTTTGTATTATTATTATTATCTAAAAGATGAAATTCACGTTTAAGATTTACATTATGTAATTGTTTTCTTGCAGTTGGTTGGACAATATTTAGAGGAGCAGTGTATCAATCCTACATTTATTTTACATCACCCAGAGATCATGAGTCCTCTAGCTAAATGGTTTGTTGTTGTTGAGTGTGTATGTGTACTCTCCCCCTCTCTCTCTCTCTCTCTCTCTATATATATATATATATAGATAGATAGATAGAGAAATTTGTCTTTTATACTTGTCTAGCTCCTAAAATGCATCAAATTTAATCAAATTAAATATTATTGGCCTGGTTTAAAATCTAATATAAACGATGTATTTATGTATACTTTGAACTTGACATTTCGCTAAGCAAGATTATTGTATATCATCAGGCACAGATCTATCCCAGGTTTGACCGAGAGGTTTGAGCTGTTTGTATGCAAGAAGGAGATCTGTAATGCATACACTGAACTCAATGACCCCATGGTACAACGAGAAAGGTTCGCTGAACAAGTCAAGGTAAAAACATAAATACTGACAATTCCTTTGCTGGTCTGTCCAATTTCTTTGTTTGGTAATGGCCATCAGGGTGTTATAAATTGTTCAGCGGGTGAAATAAGATCTTGTACAAGGCTTTCCTATTTTATAACAATTGACTTTAGCTGATTGATCAGTTTTCCACATTTGGCAAATTTTTGTTTGAATGCTGCTGGAAATATTTGTCATTTTCTAGTTTTGTTTGCGATTGTTTTGCATCATAGAGATTTTAACAACAGTATGTGACAGCAATATGCTATCTAGCATCATCTAAAATATTTTACTACAACTCTGGTGGAAACTATCCCAATTTGACATGATCAAAGCTGTTTAATAAGCTTAAGGACGGAAATACAGGGAGTGACAAATATCATTTTTTGCTTTAACTGGAAGGAATGTGTATCAAGAAACTGAAGTGAATTATCTTTGTGGTACTCATAATTAATTGCCACCCGTAGTTTCATCAATAATTACCTTCAAGTTCTATTAATTTCACAGAAATGTGGTTTTTGATTCATAATGCTTTACTTGTGGATATGTTTTCATTTTCCCTTTCTCGCCAGGGCTCGGTCTGGCCCGATTATATTTCCAGGGAGTTTATTTAATTGGCTTAATATTATCTCCTCCAGGATAAAGCTGCTGGGGATGATGAAGCGATGTTCATCGACGAGAACTTCTGTACAGCGTTGGAGTATGGCCTCCCACCTACAGCGGGCTGGGGCATGGGCGTAGATCGTCTTACTATGTTTCTTACCGATAGTAACAACATTAAAGAGGTCCTCTTCTTCCCGGCGATGAAGCCTGATTTACAGAGGAAGAAGGACGACGAAAAGATTCCAGACAACGTCAAGAACTGAGCGGATTCCTCCTTCCGGTGGTGCCATCTGGCTGCGGATAAATTCAATTAGAGAATCAGTTAAGAGCTTAGTGCTTGATGTTCAAGTTGGTTTTGGATGTATGATTTGTCTACTCCTGGCGTGTGTTTTCCTGGTCATTATGATAACCAGATTTGAACGAAACTCCTATTTCTTACGTCATCTTCAGCTTTTCTTTTCTCTTCAAAGGTAGTTATTCAAGATTAAAGATGCGGGGATGAACCCGTGAATATAGACGACAGGGGATATATGTATCACTTGATCCGACTATATTGTAGAACGATAATCCGATAAGATTCTGTTAAGTGCAAGCAACAATAATAAGGAAGCATCTATAAGAACCAAATTGATGCCCGTCTACTTGAGTATTTGACAGATGGTGATAATGTTATTAATAAACCTAGTTTTGAATTATACTATTAGTTGTGACTGTGCATGCAAACTTGCCCACTTATTTATATCTACAGAATGAAGGCAGCCCGGAATTGTATTGTAAAAATGCACCACAAATTGTTTTAACAAACTGATTGATGCATGTTGCTGCCGAAATATGTATTAAATGAAAGTTAAAATGACCTTGTAGCAGAGTTTTATTAAATGATCGTGTAAAAGAAAATGAAATAGTAATATTTCCTAATGAAATGGACATTGTTACTTCTTGCGAGTGACAGCTTTACAATGTTACATCTATAATGATAAGAGTACAGCGTTATTTGTTGATATTTATAGTGACACTATATTGGCATATACAGCATGGCCTGTAAGGTGCTTTAAACTTGTTTGTGCGGTAAAGTGACTATCGGCCACCCTGAATATTTAACCGTCGGTGAAAGCTCATAAAATATGGGACAGATTATTGGAAAATTAGTTTCACCCAAGCTCAATCGCGCCCAAAATAATAAAAAATCAGTGCGATGGAGTCAAACATGATATAATTGATGCATTTTATTACTTTATTGTTTACACCAGATGAAAATGATTAATCACACTGAAGCTCATGACCTGAAATGTGTAGCTAAAGCAGTATTTCTCCCAAGTAAAAATTGTGTGTGTGTGCACCCACACATCAATTCAATTACAATATCTCGCCACATTAAAAGAGCAATTTTTCGGTGGTAGACTCATACTTGAGATCTATACAAAAAGGACACTTGCACAT
Source organism: Paralvinella palmiformis (assembly GCA_025642065.1). NCBI lineage: Eukaryota > Metazoa > Annelida > Polychaeta > Terebellida > Alvinellidae > Paralvinella > Paralvinella palmiformis. The sequence goes on from JAODUP010000362.1 coordinate 502,200, forward strand.
GTAGGAATATACACAAACTACCATAAAATACCACATAAAAGTTAGAAAAACAAAAATATAAAAACACTCCTAGATTATCACCGCAGAAAAATAAGAATCTAGAAATACTGGAAAGATCAGTAGAGAATGTTGACATCTTGTGGAGATGTCTATTGTAGAAAGAACACAAACACAATACAGCTAACTACATAACTGTTACACAACATATAAATAACTATAAATAGTAATCACTGGTGAACATTATTAACATGACGATAAAACATAGGTCACTGCGAGTAAAGATGGGTCATCGAGAAGCCCAAATGTGATGGGATGTCTGATCACAGCTGGTGAGGACACGGTATCGTGTTCGAAATGAATCAAAGATATCTGATAAAAGGCACTACGGAAGCTCTTCTCCGGGAACAGCTCGTTGGCGTATTATAAATAAAAATTACCTCCACATTTTGGGATGGCTTGTTTGTTTTTTTTAATTAAGAAAATTAGAAATAACATGCCCAATCTAAAGAAAGCTGTGATAAAGGCAGGAAACAAACACACCCAATAGTTAGTTTAGAATTCACACAAAATTAAGGTGTAGATTTCAATGCTTGATAATTATATATGATTTGTGAATGTAGACTAATGCATTATTTAGCAATCTACATGGCATCAAAACTGAGTAGCACACTAATAATAACAAAACCAGACTTTAAAGATGGGTACATGTTGTGAAAGGACTTTTTTGCTTTAACTACGACAATCATTTAAGATGCTATGTGTGACAAATCATATTATTGTCTCGTCTACAGCACACTCTGATCTGCATTAAGGTTTAACTAATCACCACACTAACTCTGCCCTGAATCAACTTTAGCACCACGTTTGCTATGTCTGCCAGACTTCTTGTCCCTTTTTGTTCCACCCTTGGCTCTGTATTCTTTCCGACTGTCCATGTCATCTTCGAAGTCATCACCGTTTTCATCTGCGCCATCATCCTCATCATCTTCATCATAAGCATCTCCATCATAATAATTGGCATCGTAATATTCATAATAATATCCCGTATCCTCGGCACTGTTACCAGGCCACGGACACTTCGTACACAGAGCTTCACCCTTGCCATAGTCCAGACAAGTACTTCCTATACACTCGCAGCAGCCATACTGGTGGAACCATCGGTATCGTGCGGCACCCATTGACTGGCATGAACCTTTACACTTGTTCAGTGACATACACTGCGAGTGATATGCAACAGTACAATTCATGGATTCCGTATCTGGGTCCAGAACGACGTGATGTAATCCATGGCGCGTTGAAGGACCTTCCTCGGACACACCTAGTAGAATATAGAAATAATATAGATATTAGAATAATGTATCAATGGCCATAATTGTTATCTGTTGTAAATGTAGTAATTTCATATATTTTATACAGTACAATAGATCTTGAACCCCAAATATTTCAGTTTTTATATGAGGTCAGCTTTAAAATAGCAAGGCTATTTATTTTTTTAATTACAAACCAAACTACGTGTTAATGAATGTCATACCATATTCACCTATTAAAGATGGACAAATCCATAGAGAAACATTCTCTTCCGATATCGATAATTTTTATTTTAGTCTACCTACATCAGTGGTAAAGAATATCCTAATGTAAAGAACTGTGTTGTATAGTTCTGACTATATATGTATGGGGGGGGGAAGCATTTCATCTTTTGACATAGCACTGATAACCCAATCATCACCATCTATCACACCTGGCTCCATTCATAAAATTATTCTGATTACTTACATCTCAATTCAGAACTAATATTTGTGTTTTATTAATTATATATAGAAAAATTATTTCCATGTTTCAATAAGTCCACAACATTACAATATATCTCAAGCCAGATGCTGAAAGGAAAATCTTAATCCATTAAAAAGAAAGTAGAGGTGATCACAAGAAATGCTATTTTATTTATACCAAGTTCACAATGTAAGAGGTCCACAAAAATCTAACATAAGAATAAACGTCCATTTAATGACCAGTACAGTTGCTACCTCTAATGGGATTTCCAGCATATAAATAAACATGATTCCCAGAGCCAAGGAAATATTATTTTCCATGACTTTTCCATGACAATAATACCATTTTCCAGGACAAAGTATGCCAGTTTTAAAGGTAATAAATCAAGATATGCGCGAAAAGCATATATTTAATCAACGTATGATCGATTATTGAAATGTTTAAGGTACAGCCTCCTCCTCGCCCCTTCTAGCTGTTTGATCCACCAACTTATTTAAATTTTAACCAACATAGGATATCAAGACTATGTACTGGTACACTTTTTCTTCTACAATCAAAGTCTTCTTCTACAGGCTAATATTTATTTGTGTTTTTTTTTTGTTCTAAATGGATTTGTTTTAACCCGCAATGTTTTTCCAGGACATGGAAAATGAATGTTATTTTCAAGGTTTTCCAGGAACCCTGATAAAAGCTAAGAGGTATTTCATTGGCAACATGGTGGCATTAGTGTTAGCAGTATAGACACAATTCATAATTTTAATAGGATGAAAATAATTGTTTTGTGTCATCTGGATGAAAATACAGCAAGGCATTAATTGACTTTCTTATATTATATAACGCTGTGGTCATTCTCAGGTTTTCAAATGGATCAAATAAGTGAGAAAATGGCCCCAAAAGAAGTTGCCCAAAGTTACCCCCATCACTAATGCACACAGGTCATCATTATCTTGGGTCCACTTATAATTTATAATCCAGTTCACACCCATTGTGTTGTAATGGAGCCACATATATATATATATATATATATATATATATATATTGAACATTTAGCAAGATACTCAATAGCCTCTAGATTTACTACTGAGCCCTCAAAGACTAAATATGGGCCCAACTTACTTCCACACTTAGCTTGTGTAGCATACTGTACTGAGATACTCCAATCATTTTGCAGAACATAAATACAGAGGTGTATATCCTAGCCTAAACAGTAGATGTATGTCAATAACAATTACTCTTATATTACAGCATTGAAAGAAGATCAACATCTCTCGTACTATTTGATAAAAAAAAGTACCTAAATTAGTGGCTAGGTTCAGTTCAGCGTCGATGCCCCCTGGTTTGAAGTACAAGAGATCCAGATGAGCTGGATACGTGTATATGGTCCATCTCTGTTCGGGATCCTCTTCCTCTGTTAGTGCTGAGAATAATTCTGGAATTGGCTCATTGAGTTCCTCTATTGAGCTGGCTAGCTCGAGGCTGTTCTTGTATATGTTGGGACTCTTCGGACGACACATGCCTAGTGAAACAAACACACACGGTCATCAGCAAACGAATGGTCTAAAACGAAATCACACGCTTCACTGATTACACAAATTGATGTTAACTCAAAATAAGCACATATCTCCGGGAATCAATAAATAAATTATCCAGGAACGCAGTTTTGATTGTAATCATTCTTTGTACCGAACCTAACCCTACAAATAACAGTCATGGCCAGAAAAAAAATAGGAAAATTCAGTTACGGGAAGGTAATAAGAACTAATCTGAGATTATTGACAAGATCTTAGGAGATTATACAAAACCAACACAGTAATGGATATAGTAGTTATAATAATAATAATGTATATCTAATAAAGCATCCTTACTAGCAGGAGCCATTCAAACGTGCTGCACAAATAAAATGCAATATAATAATACCCCAAATAATATGTCTGTAAAAACCCTATACACATAAGAGATTTAATTTTATATGTGAAAGCAACCTTGAACAGGTGTGTTTTTAGAATGGATCAAAAAAATTCGAAGGTTACTGTTATACAGTTGAGGTACTAATGAGTAGTTGGTTATATAATAGAGCTTAGCCAACCGCAGTGAAGAATTTTGGTGAACGAATTGGCTTGGTTTAATTAAGTTAAGCAAAAATTACGTAATGTTTAGTAATTGTATGAAAACCTACTGGTATGTCACCTATACCCTGATGAGCCACTGAGACCTAATAACCATACACAGGTTTATGTTTGTATAGATTTATTGAAGTACAGATTTCACGGATGTAAAGCTCTCACTTACCTACACAATCGCAGCATTCTGTGTAGAGGTTAGACAGACACCGACTACAATCTTTACAACATGTACAGTTGGCTTTGTCTACCATGTTACACTCACAAGATTTCAGCAGCAGACATTTGCTGACCATAGAGGCACAACGCGCTTCATCACAGGAATCGATTACCATCGCCATGGTAAAAAGTGTTACCATGGCAACCAGCAACAGCCTCACTGTGTCTGCCATGGTCTTATGCTGTAACATAATAATTTGAAAATATTTCTTGCCCGCTAAATTGGTTTACACACAGGCACAAAATTCATTCATCGGCTATTTTATCTCATGTAGTAACGCACAGACACATACACATTGTTATTTGATGCTCTGAATCAACTGACATACTAACATGACATCTGATCACAGCTGTCAATGTACACATCTTAATGCATTTGACAATCTTATTCAAATTGCTTCTGATTAGTATTCTAGAGTGAAATAATGTTTCGTACATACATAGACTTTTAAGTTTAGGCTAACACAGTAACACCCAAATCATATAGATGCAGCATAAAACTCTCAAATGTTGCATATAGCTACGTCAATGTATATACTTTTATGATTTTAAATAAATTGTTACTACAATACTAAAATATTTTATTAAATATTGCATCAGTCATAAAAGAATGGGGTTAAGTCAGAAAAAGAGTACTTTATAAAGAAATTTAAACTGTACAAAATGAGAGCACAACATATAGATCTATATGAGAGAGCGATCAAGTTATTAACCAGTCAGGATCTGTTTTTCTCCGCTCACATCTAATCTATACATATAAGCATAAAATATCTGCAATTACATCAACATAATTAACACACATATAAACGTAATCAGCTGGTTGGTTGACTGACTAATTAACTTAGCCTCAATATTGGTCACACCTGGAACATATGGCTGAGGGGTGACTCATTAGGGAAACATCTCACTAACCTAGTTATACGAGCCAGATTCAAACTCCTAGCCTGTAGGTTTTCAGTGTAATTTTCTAACTGCTGTACTACCAGAGCATCCTAATGATAATCGTAAGTAGTATATCTACTCTTTAAAATATTTTATAGGTAATTACAAACTTCCAGAGGTTTACTGAGTATTCTTGCCCCAGATAACAACAATAACGCCATTATCTATGTTATGATACCTATACAATATCTACTAAATGCTGAGGATACTAAACCAATTAATTCATCATAATCATCATTGAATATACTTTCTAAATTCAATTTGCTGTCTTATTATTTTTAATTAGCCATGTCTGATTAAGAATCCATCATACTCAGATTGGCTAACTAATTCTGGCTGAATATTGCAAAAACGTAATATACATTTAAAAATTAATATATATATATATATATATATATATATATATATATATATTTTCAACTAACTGACACAGCAAGAACCACATCTATCTTGATATCAGCACGTCTTTAATGACAGTATATATTCTACAATAATAAAATGAGCTTAACATAAAGAAAGTGACTGCCTAACAAAACAAACCAAATCCAGTTACCTAAGTAAAACACTGTTTTAACAAGTATATACTTTTTACAGCATGTTTACAATGGTGTTAGCACAACAAAATTTAACACACAACTTGTATTATGTTCAAAACAATTCACCCAGTCGCAGTGTATTGCCTAACGCTGAATAACTCTGACATCTAGCGTAATACTGATTAAAATGCTACGCTCTTTTTATTTTTTGGGGATGGGTGGGGCAGGATGTGAGCTGGAGAGGGGGGTGCTATTATAGTAAGTTTACCATTCTACGAGGTCTAAACACTTCACTTGGAAATGCAATTTGAACAAAATATTTATTGCTCTCCGGAGAAATCTTCCCCTTTTTACGTTTGTAGACATAAAAGGAACCTTTTCAGCACAATGACGAAACGTATAGCCATAACCTCTGGTTAAGTGTCAGAACAAAGCATTCCACCAACTGAAATAAGAGCTGCAAACAAACAAATTTTATAACATACTAGACCCCCCCACACACACACACACCTAGACCTATAAAACATAGAGCACCTCCACAGTTCTCTGTATATCACCAAAGTCAAACAAAGCCTAAAACACATCATAACATTTGGCTCCTAGTGAATCATGAACAAGATAAGTCTGTATGTTAAAGGTTTTTTAATCATATCATCTAACACGATGCTCTCCACACTCTCATATATACAACATCCAACTCTATAATGTCACGGTGATATCATTATAACATTCCATCATATCCATGCAGGCAGTATTTTAAGCCCGAATCAATGTGGATGTAGACTTTAAGATCAGTACGACAGTAGGAAGGCTGTGGATCTATTTCATTACTCCACGAAAAGGTACTACCCCCTGTAGTGATGGTAAAATAGTTTCAGGGACGGCTAAGGCCCAGGTTCGAATACCAGTGGTATCTGTGCTTGTAGGATGTTTTCCTAAAAAGCCATCTCTCTGCCGTAAGGCCCAGGTATGAACAACATTGAGGTAAAACAATCATTCTCTCTCTCTTAGGGGGAAAGAGAAATAAGGCAGGTAGTAAATAGGGAAATATTACTAGTTATTAGATAAAGGGGAGTGGCCTTCTTGAAACAAGTGAGTTCTCCCGTTAGCTTTGATACTGATCTCATCTGGGACACGTGGTTACATAATTACTAAGAAGTGAAATCAGCCAACAAGGCCCAAGCCTTTTACTGGTGGATGAAAATTCACAACGATACAGAAAACATTGGCATTTGATCCTTGATCCCGTCATCTGGGGAGTACTGTTGTGTCCAACCAGGTGTACTACAGGAATGCTATCTCTTATGTTTGGCAATAGCACTGTGTATGAGGGGGTGGGGGTGCGTGCGTGTGTGTGTGAATTTACTATAAGTATAAGATTAAACAGTTTAACTAATTTTTAGATGTGGTACATGTGTCTGGGACTCCTGTTAAATGACAATCAGCCTCTAAAACGTTTCGTTTGTGTCATTCACTTAAGTCCACTAATAATCCCGTTATATTAACTAAATAAAACAAATGATAAATCAGATTTAGAAAACAAATGTAATTAATACCGTTTATCTTAGAGTTTAGTGGTTCATTTTTTTCATTAATAGATCCTACAAATACATTCAGAATTTCAGAATAACATTATTATCGTGTAGAGTGGCGGGGCGGGGGGGGTCGTAATTGATACAAAGAGTGTGTGGCTCACAAATCAGCTCCCTCCAATCAATGTACTGTGCATCTCAGTTTCTAAGTCTAATCTTCTATTCAGCTACTGTCTTAACAAATATAATGACGCCGATATGGTACGATGGTATGGCTGCCGAATAAGGAAAGGACAAATTAAAAAAAATAGTGCCAACCCTAATCGACATGTATACAAACTATACAGCTGACCTCTGGGCATTCTCAAAATATAAGCCACTGATGTTAGTTCGTTTACGAAACTGCACATTATACAAAGGCTTGTTCTCAAGAATCCACCCTCATCTAGGCTGGAGACCAATTAAATTTACAAACTATCGAAAAATTTACAAACTGTTACTAACACCAATTTGTGATTGATGATTGACCTTTTACAGCCACTTTTGTGCATATGGTAGGCTAAATGGGTCGAGCGACCTCCAAAGGTAATGAAGCGAAGTCAAAGGTGAAACACCCTTCAGATATGCCCAAGCCGAGATTCGAACTCAGGTGGTAGTAATCTGTGGTCCAACACGCTACCAACTAGACCACAGAGGCGCCCCAACACCAACTTGTGACCAATGGGGGGGAGGTGAATAATGGTGAGAATTCCTGGAAACAACAACATACATTGGCACGAACAAATGGCCGTTTTTATCTCCAGGAAATCAAAAACTGACTGTTAAATTCTGGTTAATGGGATAAAGTCTTTATTTATAATCCATCTCACCTCGTACAGGACGTGAATAGCTTTGATAATATGTTTATCACGCGATCGCAATCAGTTGCTGAAGAAAGATTCGCACAAACTAAACCCCTAGCCTCGCACACGGACTGTACCACAGTTAGTAGTTCACGGGACTACTTGTGTGTGAGCGATACTTCATCCTACACAGAGCAGCCCCCTATCCATATATCTAGGGTATAGCCTTCACAAAGCTAAACGAAATTCACTCACAAACGCATTCACTCTCAACACTCTCACCCAACAACCAACCCAGCCACTGACTCACTCATTAACTCACCCACCCACCTCTTACGAGTATTACATTAGCCAACGCGAAATACAATGTAGCAAACAAAATTCCACACAAAATACAAAACAAAGACAATCAAGACCTTTACTAATCCAATTAGACCATTACACGTGTTTCCTTCTCCAGCATTAATCAATAAAAACTATCATCAACACGTTACTGGTAATTCATATTAAGAGAAAGAGATCCAGACTGCGTCCAAAGTAGGATTCTCATATACAGGCCCGTAGTTTGGGTTTTGGTGAATTGAAACAAACGTCCCTAGACCCACGTTTTGTGGAGGGGGGGGGGTGGCCTTAGCGTCTTTATTCTCTCTCTCTCTATATATATATATATATATATATATATATGAGGGCCTGGAAACCAGCACCTGGCTACTACCAGGTTGTCTGGGGCTCGTACCCTCCCATAAGTAGACACGGTCCTCTTCCCATGGCACAGGTTATAAAGTACTGTGCTACTGACTTCCAGGTCACGGGATCAATCCCAGTTATAGACTTACACCTGTGTCCATGCGACATTTCATGCTCATATAGCATGTCTCGACCTAATCAATTAATATCCCTATGGAGTTCCCCCCCCCCGCCCCATGACGATGAGTTCCAGTTCTGACATCTAACAACGACCCTAAACAAAGACTTCAATCAATCGTTTGTCCACACAAACCACGGATTGGTGAGAATGTCACTCTGTCAGTTAACGAAGTAGACCAGCGAATTGTTTCCGCAAATAAAGAAATCTGATATATTACTCACTTGCTGCGAATCTGTTTCCGACGAGCGACAATCGCTGGAACAGAAATATCCCCTTTGAGGCTACACTCGCCTACAACTTGTTACCTCTAACCAACGCCGGCCGTGGAATATACAAACTTATCCGCCCTCTGGTGGCAAACGTTCAGCGAGATAACTCCACATTCACACGGCAGACACAAAAGAAACGATCAGCGGGCGTAACACCATCCACAAATGACATTCCTCCACGTAACAATATGATATACATCCCCGAACAATAATAATGATAACAACATCGGGCGTTCGGAGTTCCGCACTTCACCAGACCGATAATGAATTAAACCGATTTGTTCCACTATAAAAGGCGGCCAAACTTTTCACCGTCCGCTCTCAACGCATCAACCATCCGTCCGTGCGCCACATCCACCGCTACATAATAATATAGTTGTTCATTGGGCTGTGAGATGAACCATAAGGGACTAATGGTGTTGCTGTCATGAACTGGGCGCTAACAAAAAGCTTTAATGAACGTTACCGAGTTCAGAAGTTATAATTGTGTTGTTAGAGAGATATATATAAGAGAGAGAGAGCGTGCGCTACTTCTTGAAGGCTGAGCAAAGTGTGCCTCGGGCACTCACTTTACGAGCAGCTAACTTACACACAAGCCGTAATCACATCAGCTAGCTATCTCAGGTGTAGACAAGCTGCACAGGAGTTGGTCGTGAAGGGGGTGGATGGTCGGCCTGCACCTGTATCGCTAGCGACTCGACGCTTGTTTTTTGGGCGGCTTGGGTAACGTGTAGACAGGAAAACAAAGATCGGAGAGAAGAAAATACTGGGTAGAGTGAGATAGGGAAAACGTGGAAATCGCGGGGCAGGATAAGGAAATGTGGGAATGGTGGAAAGGAAATCACACACACACACACTCTTGCTCTCCTTCTCTTACAATCTCTCACAATCCTCACACACACCCCACTCTTACACACACACACACACACAGCACATACGCGGACTCGAATAAATACCAACTAAATGTTAAAACAACACACCACAGTAATGATGATGACGTTGAACACACGCACGCACATACACACACACACGATCCCCAAAACCAAAAATAGTCTTCATAATAAAAAAAACACTTCAGATAATGGGCGGCGGTGGGGGGGGGCATTCGCACCCTCTGGGGTCCAGCCTACCGATTTTTGTCACCAATATCACTACCATCACCACAGCCCAGAGCTCAACACCTGACAGTTTATCTCTCTCTCTCTCTCTTTGTTTGGGGTCTCTCAGAGCTACTAGATAGCTGCTGCCCGGCAATTTGTAGAACATGATTCTCTGACAGTTGTTAGTGATAGCCGCACGCTGGTATAATATAAGACATTCTCACTCTCTCTCTCTCTCTCTCTCTCTCGAGGGGGGAACCTCTCGTGGTGCTCCTACCAACCGGTCCTACACAAATCTGATGACACAATGATAGCTTGTTACACAAACACTAACTGCCTTATCTATAATTGTTCAGCTATAGAGATAGGTGGTTGGGAAGGGGGGTGTTGGTGGACGGTTGTACCGGGGACTAGAGCTCACTCAAGCTAATAGACCATCAAATGCCATTAAATCCTGCCATGGTTACATAATGACAACAAAGAGATGATAACTGTATTACTCATTCAAATCCAATCAGTTGGTGAATTTTTTAAAATGAAATTCATGATTCAGATATTACTAAGAAATGATCGCGGGGCTACAACACCCGCGCACGCACACACACCTTGCGACATTATCATAGCCTATAGTGTTGCTTTGAAGAAAAATACACTGGAGCGTAACCAAGGCTTAGCTGGTAGCGCGGTTGGCCAAAGATCTATAGTATCTGGGTTCAAAAAACGTTGGCCGGGCCATGTCTGAAGGGATGTGTCATCATCTTACACTCATTACCTCTAGAGACCCCATTTAATTTACCTAGTGCACAAAAGTGGCCGTAAAACAGTAAAAACATCTTGAAGAGAGATAGAACAACTAGCAGGTTGCTTTACAAATACAGCTGGGGCGCCTCCGTGGTCTAGCGGTAGCGTGTTGGACCACAGATCACTACCACCCGTGTTCGAATCTTGGCATGGGCATATCTGAAGGGTGTTTCATTTTTACTTCGCTTCATTACCTTTGTAGGTCGCTCGGCCCATTTAGCCTACTTTGTGCACAAAAGTGGCCGTAAAACATCAATCATCATCATCATCTATTAATACAGCTGGTTAAACAGACTTACAAGTACCACTGCTCTGACACTGGCGTGTTACTCTCAGGCAAAAGGACACATATAGGTAGGAAAAGTGGCTTCTCTCGATATGGTTGACTGATGAAACATCCAGAGGTTTTGTTCACGATTTGTAGTTCTCTGAACCAGTGCATTTTCACACACACACACACATACACATTTGAGACACTCCCCTCAATAAAAAGGAGAAATATCCCCCCCCCCTCTTCTCTCTCTCTGTGTGTGCGTGTGCTCTTAAAGAAACATATTTAGAGTAATAAGATCTGCAAATATCTCTCCGTGCTTAGTTAACCCTTTACTGATGTTTAGTTTGTTGTTAACAAAAAACTAACCATCTATCTTCACACATTCATATGTCGTCATCAGCCACGTGTTTTACTCGTAGAAGTCTAAAACCTGTCGGCTAACAGACCTTTAAAATACTAATGTTCTCTCCCACTGATCGCACGACAATGTTTATTTACACTTGGAACCTGCTAGTGCCTCTGGTATGCAAACTGGGATTAGGCGGAAATCTTTGACATACAAAAATAAACATCTACATAAAACATTCACAACACGGACAACAGGAAGACGGGTACAGGCGACTGGTGTGGCAAGGGCACAAACGATATTTTGTAATAAACCATCACTTAAGACATTGGTAACGTGCTGTTCGGCAAAGATTCCCAGCGTTTGTTCAGTCTCATAAATATGCAAAATGATTTGAAGTCTATCAAAAAACCATAATCACACTCGCTATCCGACGACGTGGTAGCGCATACTGCAATGGCTTTATGTATGAAAACCTGAATTCCTGTAAATAAAGGCGCAGACGTTTTATATATTATAACCATAAATACGGATATAAAATGCCACCGGATAACGGGTCCTTATTCCATTTTTAGTCATATGACAGATAGTACCCTTCTGAAACACGACCATATCGTAAAATCTAAATGTAAATGTTTTACGGCCATTTTTGTGCACACAATAGGCTAAAAGGGTAATGAGGCGAAGTAGAAGACAAAACACCATTTCAACATAGCCCAGACAGGATTTGAACCCAGATGCTAGAGGTTTGTGGCCAACTGTGCCATCAGTTAACCCATGAGGATGTCCTCAATCCATGTTATGGACCATAACATGATACCTTCTAATTAGATTACTTGTATCTGTATTACACATTACATTCTTTAAATTTGATGAAAGGCTTCAATTTATTTTGAATATAAGACCATATCAAATTATTATTATTACTGGCAGAAACCATTTATAAATGCTATATGCCAAAAGCTGAATTTCAAGGACTTATTTTTATCCCAATACGAAAACCTGAACAATTGAGTGTTCCAGAGACTTTTGTTCTTCTCTTACAATCTGTTTCAAGACCATAAAATATCATTATTAAGTTTTTTAAATAATATTAATAATAGTGACAACAATAATAATAATTATTATTATTTAATATTACTATAAGAAGCACCTTCATCATTATCATATTTATTTCTTATTTTTTATTAAATTCAAAACCACTTTCTTAAATCTACAATATCATTAGCATTATTATTATTATTAGGTTTCCTGCCTTACATTCTTATTAATTAAACAAACATACAGTATAGACCCTATTTCTAGAAAGAGAGAAAAACTCATATCATTACTCTTGATATGAAATGCTAACCTGCTAGCTTTAAAAGTCACAACATCTGGATAGCAGATGTATGGCTAACACCTGATACAAGTTGACAACTAGTTGTTGACCAAAGGCTTTCAGCCATAAAGATAACATGTCTCTGTATCATGTCACCGGTGACGGTCAGGACCACTAGCACAGATAGAGTAATAACCACAGATAGGTGATAATATTGGTAAGATAACACACACACACACATCTACTCAATAACTACAGTAAAGTCAACTGAAATCAAACCTCAATTAACAAATACACTGAGTAATAAGTTTGAATTAAATACTATAATAATATTAATGATAATAGTATTTTATAGAGCCTTATTCAACTTGAATCACTCTAAAGCACTTTATACTGAAAACAGAATTAACACTTGTTCTTGGTTATACAGCATGGAAATTTTAAACGTCTTTTATAATATATATATGATAAAAGATATTATAATGTCATGGCAAGAGTCCAGCGAAATTACACCTCCTTGGTTTAAAACTCGGCCTGAAGCCTCCCTAAATATTTCTCCTACTACTCTAGTTCAGTCTTCTACTCTAAAACTAAATGAACAGCCTATATATATATATATATATATATATATATATATACATATAATCAATCTAAAATGGCATTTAAAATGACAGTAGCGGTTTGGGAACCCCCCTCCCCCAATGATTCACCCCATCATACATTTTATTGCTAATGAAAAAGGACAAATAATGAGCACTAACCACATATTATTAGTAAGATAGCACACACACGCACACAAACTACAGTTAAGTCAACTGAAAATAATTATCAAAACTTCAATACAATTATAACTAAACCAGATTTACATTTACAAATGTAATAATAAACTGACTCGTCACCAGCTCAATGGGTTTGTTTGTGCAGCAGTCGTTCTCAATCATGATAGACCCTCATCTACTCAGCTATAAATGTCAATATATACAGGAGATACTTTATGCCTCATTCTGTCGGCTGAAAACTGTAGTAACACCAGTGAAACATTATAACTGAGTGAGTGGTTGCATGTTTTATCCTCAGCTTTGGGATACCTAGCCACAGGGCTACTTTCTAGGAAGATGCAATGTGTCATCAACCAGAAGACTTCTACTGATGGATGAAACATGCAACAGATGCAGGCACCAACAACGACATGCAATCCCACACTTCAGATAAATGTAGTAAATTGCACCATTTACCACACCATGGAGATGTCCCCTTCTGGAGTAAGGGATTGTTATTCTGATTATATATCACTGTGAGGTTTGGTTGTTCTGGATAGTCCAAGTCTGTTATTTTGCCTAAATTTAAAATCAAGTAGGAAAGAACCACATTGTAGTTGTTACCATTTCATATATTACTAAATACCAAACTGAAAGGTTTGTGTGTGTGTGTGTGCACATATATGATTTTTGTGTTAATAAACCACAACATTTGGTAATCAAATAAAACACTACCTAGCAGACATGGGGTCAATTCCATTTGTCAATTCCAATTAATTCCATTTGTCAATTCCAATTCCACCTCAAATTTACCAATTCCAATATTTTCAATTCCAATTCCGTTTTTTTCCAACTCTTTTTTTGCCTAATATTTTTTTACCATGAGTAGATACTCCGAGTACCTACTTGGATTACATACTCCGAGTAGTTTATATTCCAAGTAGGATTGTCATGGAAGAAATATTTCTGAATTAAAAAATGAAATGGTAAATTAATTTGTGGATTTAATTTAATTTTGCCTGTTCTAAACATTGAACGGGGGTAAATTCCTAAATAGAAATATCTCTATATAGATTACAGGCATGCTATGTGGTGGTGTCACCGTGTTGTGGGTGGAGCCCAAGGTATCCAGACTATTTTAATTGGTTAAATGCACATGTGCGGTGCCACAATCAGTGTGCATATTTGATATATATATATATATATATAAAAGGAACCAAAGTTCTGTCTCTATAGTGAGCTCCGGTGGCCTAGCGGTTAAGCACCCGGTACTTGGTGCCAACAGTCGCATGTTCGAACTCCGTAAGAGGTTGAAACTTTTCCAGGGATTAATTTCTCGGCTCACTACATCGTGGGTTGCTGACCACGTTAAATGGCGCTGCCGTCTCCACTGAATTATTTAAAATAAATGGGGATCTTAAAAACCCTCTGAGGACGTAAAACACTGTGGCAGTGACCACCCTCAGGGTATTAGGACTCCATCTTTCCGTACTGCTCCCCTGTGAGTGGTGGGGGGGGGGGGTTCTCAACCACTCCAACATAGAGGCTGTGCTGATTAAGCGACAGCCTGGGGATTCTCCCGGAACAACAAAACCAAACCAAAGTTCTGGATCAATTTGGTTCCAGTATATTGGTAACAGCACATATAAGTGTTAACATGGTACAATTAGCACAAGCCTAACCACAGGGCGCTTTTAGCTAAAGAGGTATTATATCACGTGGTGGATCATAGTCTTGGGTGCATCCCCATGTAAGAGTATATTTTCTAATCATCAAAGGTGTGTTTATATTCCACTGCCCAGTAGGAGCCTTGGAAAGAATGTATTTGCTTAGCTCCGCCCAGCAGGGGTCAGACCCTGTATTTACTTTCACAACCCTGCTGGGTACTAAACCAAAGCTCTGGATCATTATGGTTCCAGTATATTGATAACACCAAGATTCAATATTTCTCAATTCTAATTCAAAATTTCTCAATTCCAATTCATTGTTTTTACATAATCAATTCCAATTCCGGAATTGACCATCAATTCCAAAATTGAATTGACCCCATGTCTGCTACCTAGGTGGGTTTGGAGCGTTATGTGTTTCAGATTACAAAAGACTACTGGACATTAACCTGCCATCACATTTTCTGTAGATCAATAAGTCATAATGCCAGTATAGAGAGTAATTTACTTGTAAAGAGGGAGTTGTAAATTTGTAAATCATAATATGATCTAGTAATGGCACTTTATTAAATATGCATTATTATTTTTATATTATCATGTATCCCATGGTCAGATAATGTTAAACATCTGTCACTATTTATAATAAACCTTAAGTAGATCTTAAAAGTGTCTTTAAGAAATTTGTCCGTGGGATATAATGGATTTGTCTTCATCGTGCCCAGGCGCCTCCATGGTCAGGCAGTAGCGGGTTGGACCACAGATCACTACCACCTGTGTTCGAATCTCGACGTGGGCATATCTGAAGGTTGTTTCAACTTTGACTTCGCTTCATTACCTTTGGAAGTCGCTCGGCCTATTTAGCCTACTATGTATACAAAAGTGGCCATAAAACACCAATCATCATCATCATACCCATGAAATGAGGTTGAATGTACTTGGTTAAGGTGAGAGCCTTCTAAACCTAAATATGAACTTTTCACATCCATTCTACCCCGAGATGAATGTGTACTTGTGTGTTTCTATCAGGTAATTGTCTAGATGAATTCTATTTAGCCATGACATTGGTCACATCTGAGACATATGGAGGAGCTATTTTCCTACAAGCAAACAAATCTCACAAACACGAGTATCGGGCAGATTTAACGCCTTCCTCCAACTCTTCAGTTGAGGTGTTTGCATGAAAAATAAATTGTGTTTAAAAATAAATTTAAAACATTGTTATCAGTCAGAACTTTCTGTATGTGTCAGATATCAGGAGATAAACTGGATGATTCTCTAAAATTATTTTAATTCATTAGCATCCCCTTCTTTATCTTTATATTCATTGATTGTTATAATAAATAGACTTTACTTTGAAGTTAACTTTTCAGTTAATTATTTATAAAATTACATCTCTACTTTTTCTAATTTTCTCATCCATGTCCACAACCAAAACAACATTATTTTAATGTAACACAGAGTCTTGAAACATAGTGGGGCATACACAAGTTCAGGTGTCACTCAATCAGCTTTAGCTGGTGTGGTGGTAGCCTTTGAAATCAAGTTAAAAACATTTCTTTTCACCAGATCACTAGTTTATAGTGTATAATACTGGCCATGTCCATTTCAAGGATCCACATCTTTGCTCATAAGAATCAACAGTTATAAGAACCAATCATTTATCTTATTGCCTTACTCCATGAATTTTCCTCAATGGATACCAACAAAAATTACTATTACAAGGTACTAAAAATTAATATTCATAAAATTATTATTATTTATTCAAAGTGCTGATAAGGAGTGGGTATTTTGTTTAACCTTAACACTAATCATTATTCCTTATACAGTGGCTGAGGGATCACCATCTAGAGTTATATAATCAGATCTAGAATGATGCATCCAACAGAGAGGACAGTAAATGTGAAATAAGATGTGTGAAATGAGTACTTTAAAAAATCCCTAATTGTTTCAGTGAATTCTGCCCCAAATAAAACTGAATCATTAACAAAGGCACATATTTCCAGACAAATTTTTGCCACTGAAGAAGACCTATTGCTGCAATTTCTACATTATTTTTAAAGCAGAAATCTGAGAAAATACACCTCTTACCAAATATAATATTATTTTATTTAATTTCTGCTATCAGTTTTTTTTTTAAATTCTTGATTGTTTTGTTAGATAAAAATTATACAAGTAAATGTGTATACAGTAAAGATAGAGTACCTAATGATAATAAAGTTATAGTATAAATTTCATAGTTTCATGATCTATGATTATGAAACAGGGATAGTATCATCTGTATCATAATGTATCATCTTCACCAACAGCAAACAACAAGTGTATCAATAAATTAAATATAATATACAGCTTTTTATGTTCAAATGGAAATATGTGTTTTCACTTTTTTTCTGCTATTTTGATACTTTAATGTAACTATATATTTTAGTGTTATTTATATGTATTTGCATTATTTAGTGTACAAAATAAATCAAATAAAAAAATATATAATACTATTAATAATAATAATGATGCAGAAAAATATCAAATTTGATGTGATTTCCACAAATCCATTTAAGAAACAACAGCAGCAGAGTGTACTAAACTAAACATTTAGTGATATGCATAAGCTTAAGTGTTAATAACATTAATTAGTTTGGTGTACTCACCCGTAACCAACCATAAGCCGTAAACGGTACAGATCACAGTGAGTGACAGTCGTACGCACGTCACTTCACTGTGATTATCCTCTACACCAAGCAATCAACTAGTATCTGTCTCACATGGCACTAAACTGTTAAAATACTTTCTACAGTCTAGTCACTCTTCCGTTGTTTCAATACAGCTGAGATAAAAAAAAACTTTTTCGACTAGACGTAAACTTAGATAACGCGTCTTTGTTTGGAACTCTTTTATTGGAGGCACGAACATATTCCATCCGGAAGTATTTCCATTTGCCTAGTTTTTTTGCAGTGCATTTTGTGAAAATGGTTTTATCGCGTTTACAAATTAATCTAAAAAAACGTTTACATTTAAGCATATATATGTGTTTGATAAAATCCAGACGTCATTATTATGATCATAGTAATATTAAATATAATATGTTTCCTGGGTCTATCAAACCCAGAGATCTTAATATTGTATATACTATAGCCTACAGGTATTCAGATTGTTGGTTCTAGGTCTACCATGCAGTTGTTTGACCTGTGATTAAAAAATAGCATCAAAGTGTTCCGTTCCCGAAACTTGGGTGGATGATCTGCTTATATATGAAAGAAAAGATATCATACGATTCTTAAAGGTATCAAGAGAATTAAGGTGCCACGTACGAATGTTTCATCGTGAAAATCATTCCACTGTGAGACCACACAGTAAAAGTTTGATCTGCTGAGTTTGATGGATGTGGCTTCGCTAATTTCAGTGTGTCCACTTTGAAAAATAGAAATGTTTTAGTTTTATATACGAATTATGTATATATTTGTAAACTTCATATAAATCGAAGTGGTTATTCCTAATAAATATCTCCGTCATGAATTATAATTAATACGTGGTTTAATCTGTGTAAGCCTATAACGCATTTTCTCGACCAAAGATTTCTTTTCATTTCAGAATTTATTTGGATGTCGAGTTTGAGAACCTAAACCAGATGATATATTATCTGGACGTATTATATTATTATAAAGGTGGATGTTAATATGTTGTCTACTTTCAGGTAACTGAATGAATAGCTTAGAATGTCTGCTACAAGATGCTTCTTGGATTCATGGATGAACTGTGAAGGTGGTTCTAATAGTAGTAACTATGTAGCTATTAGTATAGACCGCTTCATAAAGGCTAGCAAATGTAAGGAAAGTGTCTTGCATGAACAATTATGAGAACAATGTGAACATGTTTATTATTGTCTTCACGTACATCTCAAAAACTCGCATAAAGAGAGTACATTCTATAATAAAACTCTCCCAACAAAGAAGCGAAGTCGTCGTTCTGGTGAAACTTAAGGAAAGGGTGCCCTTTTGTGCTGAACATTGCGAGATTCAACTAGATCCGAACAAAAATCTAGGTCGTTGACGTCGAGTCGTGCAGTATCGAACGATTGTGTTTCATGTTGGAAACATGTGAACTGAGAGATGATGAATGGTCACATCAGGTTAGACCGAGAATCAAGCGGTTGTGAATGATCCCCATGCGACGGACACTCAGTACCATACCATAAAGATTGCGTGGCAAAATTCCGGACTCTTCGCAATATACAAGCAAATACGAAGGCTGATACGAATGAAGAAAAAAACTGTTGATGAAGCATTTGGAAATGATAATCGGTGACTTAAAAACAGAACCAGCTCGTACATGGAATTCTTTCGAACTGCATGTTCCGATACATGCATCATATAATGAAGTATTGTATATCGTAGATAGTTATTGCAGACTAGCTTTTTGGATCGATTCCCCTCTTCTCAACTCCCAAGAGAGCATAGAACACGTGCTACCATTTATACCATTTATAAAAGCATATAGGATTATATTCACATCACGTTCTCATTTCTGGCTGAGTGAACCATTCCAGCTCCGGAGCTTCGAACCCGCGATCCTTCGATTACGAATTCTACGCTCTAACTAATTGCGCCAACATTGCTCGACAATGTAAACAGTTAAAAATATAATAAAAATGCATTAAAGACATTTTAAAATGTATATACACAATAATATATTTACATCGACTACCAATATCACAATAATAAAGGGACGAGAACCATTTTTGTGATAACACTACTGAGCCAATCTGTTTCCTATAAATATATATTAATATTTTTAAGTCCAGTCCAATTATAACTTTTCATTGTTTCAAAGTTGCTAAGATGCAATCATGTATATAGTTGTTTAATGAATCAATCAAATTGAAGTAACATCATTCGTTTCCATATACCCAAATGAAGATTAATGACATATTGATCGATGCATATAAATAACTGTGTATTTCATGATATGAAGTGGATAAGCAATACCCTCGAATTTCAGAATTTATTTGGATGTCGAGTTTGAGAACCTAAACCGGATGATATATTATCGGGATGTATTATATTATTATAGAGGTCGATGTTAATATGTTGTCTACTTCCAGGTAACTGAATGAATAGCTTAGAATGTCAGCTACAAGATGCTTCTTGGATTCATGGATGAACTGTGAAGGTGGTTCTAATAGTTGTAACTATGTAGCTATTAGCATAGACCGCTTCACAAAGGCTAGCAACGGTAAGGGAAAATGTCCTGCATGAACAATTATGAGAACAATGTGAACATGTGTATTATTATAAAAACTGTCTTCACGTACATCTCAAAAACTCGCATAAAGAGAGTACATTCTATAATAAAACTCTCCCAACAAAGAAGCGAAGTCGCCGTTCTGGTGAAACTTAAGGAAAGGATGCCCTTTTGTGCGGAACATTGCGAGATTCAACTAGAACCGAACAAAAATCTAGGTCGTTGACGTCGAGTCGTGCAGTATCGAACGATTGTGTTTCATGTTGGAAACATGTGAACTGAGAGATGATGAATGGTCACATCAGGTTAGACCGAGAATCAAGCGGTTGTGAATGATCCCCACGCGACGGACACTCAGTACCATACCATAAAGATTGCGTGGCAAAATTCCGGACTCTCCGCAATATACAAGCAAATACGAAGGCTGATACGAATGAAGAAAAAAACTGTTGATGAAGCATTTGGAAATGATAATCGGTGACTTAAAAACAGAACCAGCTCGTACATGGAATTCTTTCGAACTGCATGTTCCGATACATGCATCATATAATGAAGTATTGTATATCGTAGATAGTTATTGCAGTAGCTAGTAGACTATTTTGGATCTGATTTTCTCGTCTTCTCATGTGCCGGTATTGCTAGTGTAATATATAGTAGTATAAAGTAAGGCTGCAGGACACTTGAAACTGGTGGAAACTGACGATGAAGATGATGTTGGTATAGCTTTCATGAAATTAGCTAAGAACTTTGTTACAGAATAAAGACAACTGAAGCGTGATCAACCCAAATATGACGCCAGAAGAATCTTTTTTAAGTCCAACATTCTTCAGCCTCACGTCAGCCGTGTCTCCTAAACTGGAATCAACCCTGTCAGCAGCCTTGACAAGAAACATTGTAACAAGTCCTGTTACAAACGAGCCAACTTCTCTACAAATTGTCTTCGATATAGCTGTATGTGAAAGATAAACAATTGAACTACTGGGTGATTTGGGGATAACACCTTCCTACGATGAAGTGCTACAGTTCAGGGATTTTGTTGCTCACTCATCTTCAGAAAGCCGGAAATGTCTGGGCCAGTCGACAAATAATGATACGTAGTGTGGTGTATCAACTGAAATCTTTATAATTAGTCCTAGAACTAACAAGGATTTATTTGTGTTTTAGGCCCAAAATCTCTGATGACTGTTTCTATAATGAAATGTTCTCAGAAATCCATTTCTTATAAAAATGTGCATTTCAATTTGTTTTAAATTGGACTTAATTGGAGGTGCCATTTCTCAAAACTATCACCACGTTTTGTGAAGAGTAAATTTTGTCTTTCAATAAATAGCTCTAAACGTTTAAGGAACAACTTTATAGTTCATTAAACAATGCTGTGAGATACATCACATGCAATAACACTTCAAAACTATTTTGTTGTTGTTTACTCTAACAAGACCCACCCTCTACAATCAAGACACCATCATGAAACTCGGCTTTCAGAAATAGAACGTTCTCACAACGTTCTCATCATTTCTTAGCAGAAGATAATTACCATAAATGTATAATATAATATATTTATTTTCTGTCAATACCAAATTTATATTCCTATCTCAGCAAACCAGGATATAACCGCAATTTCAATGCTTACCACATGTGTGGTAATTTGGTTGCTTGTGTTATTTCATAACACAAATCCATCGATATTCTGGTCAAGTAAATAGTTCCATTATAAATGTAAATCATTCGTACAAATTTTAGATTGTTTCATGTGAAAATAGATATGAAATAAATAGTTAAGCTCTTGGCCTGTTGTTGTCATCATACAATGTACATAATACATACACTAATATAGGAATGCATAAGCATAGACACATGAACCTTCATAAAAACAAACCGAAATACTTAAAATCCTTTATCATCATCACCATTATCCGAGTCGTCACTCTCATATTCAGTGGTACTGTCTTCATCAATGTCACTAACGGGATTATCTTCATTACTCAGAAGAATGTCGAACAGAGTCTGTTGTAGTTGTTGGCTGTTGTACCAGTTAATGGCGTAAGACCCATCTACCGGGTGCCATCCATACTCATCGGGTTTCAACAGTGATGGATTTTCGCATGATCTTTCTTCCAGCGTGCTGCTATGAAATGCACTCTCCAAACTTCGTTGATCCTCACAGTATGGGATGAAGCTCGAATTAATGTCCTTGATATTATCCAAGTGGCCATCGTGATTCCCGGGCGCATATATATGCTTAAATAATGCAAATCGCGCATCATTCACGCTGGTAAGCTTGGTCATACACATTTTTAATAACCTCCATGAAATGGTCGATGTCACTTGCATTTCTTCATTTGTCCAAACACATCTGCATATGCACGATAATTCATCACCAGTTCCAAAGCCTTTAACTCGCCTTTTTGTTCATGAAATAGGCTGTTGCATCTAAACCCGTGAAGACGTGCAATACAGGCAGACCTGTTATCGGTGATGGATCGGGTTATCTACTACCAGGGCAATGTTAGTGTAGTGGCGTGTGTTTTTATTGGGCAACCCGCAGTCTATCCAGACCTTCGAGTTTTCATTTGCCTGATGAACACGATATAATACGAATACATCAGTATCATCACACAGGACGCTTAGGCTCTGATCACTGATATTGAACTCTAACATGATATATCAGTCTCGTGTAGTTCTAATCAGTCGTAGTTGCCGCACGTTGTGTTTCCAGTGACTCTACATAGTGATAGTTCACGCGATGTTCGAATCTGTTGAGGATTTCAATTATTCTGCTACTTCCTATCAGGCTTTTTGCCCCAGACAAAAGCAGAGATGTCTGCCTGGTTTTGTACAGCCTCTTATTGGGATACATATGACCTCATCAGTAACTGTATTAACATGTCTCTCTATTTTATCTATTTCATCCACTGATTCGGTGATTAAATAGCGGAAGAAATTTACTAGTTCACCAAGTCTTGTTGATGGATTGGTCAGTCAGTTTGGATTGACATATTAGCTTTCCTAATGCCACATATGAGTTTGTGAGGATACAGAGATGTTTCTCTTGTGCTATATTAATCAAATGCTGCTCTACGAATGGCATCTTCTTCAGTAAGAGATTTGTTGTATATCACTACGCCAGCCTTATTGGTCTTTGTTTCACTCAATACATTAGGAAACGTTTTCAAAATCTTCCAGGCCAGTGACCAAGCTGGGTAGGTAGACTGTTCTGTATTTAGCACATCTAGATACCATGTATGTGGTGAGCTTAGAGTTTTGGCTCATATACATTCAACTAGAATGGCTGTAATTTAATCTTTCAGTTTTGAAAAAGCATTATCAAGGAGTTCAGTTGTAGTGGATGTTTCGCCTTCTAACTTGTTTTGCCTTCATCGGGTAACATCTTCGACATCTACGGTGATACGTAACTTCCTTAGCATTGAAACAATTATATCTAGGTTTGTCAGGATCACTTTATCTTTACGTTTTATGGCAGCAGCTCTAATATTGTCTGGACTTTCAAGATCTCGCATGTTCATAGAGACTCCTCGATTGCATAAAATTTGCATATTTTGTCGCTTTCATGCGAAAATTACACACCGTTTGGAACACACATTATAATGATTGTTGTGAAAGTGGAACGGGGCAAATGATCTCTAGACACTCTATTTGGGTGTTTAATTCACTCACAGCTGGTGTTGGGATTGCTGTAAAAGGATTTGCAGCAATCAATATGATAGCCATGCAGGATTTTCGTAAGAAATGGATGTCTGAATTCTTGAAAAATCCCATTATAGAAACATTCATAAAGCTTTTGGACCTAAAAACACACAAAATAATAGCCCGTGAGCTCTTGTACTAAGGTTTTTAAGTGTGTTGTGACAAAGTTCGAACCGATCACCTTTATTATTTTGGTAATTATATGGAAGATATCTCTAATTGACATAGAGATGGTATGAACTATCATATTGGATATATTTGCTATTGTAAAAATAAGTCGAATGCCTCTTCTTGGGTCATTAAATTAACAAATAGTATTAGATTCTTTAAATATTTGTTATTTGTTTCAAGCACTAAAGACAGGGACATCATACTTAATATCAGCAATATTAACAAGCATTTTGCTTATTTTACATAAAAATACACTGCTATGTAAATGCTGTACAATTATTTAATAGAACATGAACGTCTTGACCCATATATAATTTGAAGTTTGGGATTTATTTAATGGTATACTAGTACATAGATATTTCGTGGAGCAGTTATGAGGAAGTGTTCATGACTTAATTATGATCCAAATGGTTTTTGAACTTTTTAACAAATGTATACTGCATGTGGTATTATTGGTTTTATTACATTCTGTGGCCATCATAGCATGTCTTAAACCACAACAGGGGGTTAATCTAAAACATATGTTACTGAAAACTGATAACAGTCCATATATAATTGCAGAAACAATGCCATTATCTTATAATTATATAAAATATGATGTGAAAAGTTAAATGTAAAAAAGTAATCATTTTACAATTTTGAAATGTAATAATATTGTATGTCTGTAATTATATTTACCAAGTTAATATTGCGTTAATTATATTTATTATTATCATGTATTACTATCCAGTTAGTCTTTTTATTAACACTATCTATCTATCAATCAAGCTAATTATTTATGTCTGTAACCCTCTCTCTCTTTCTCTCTCTCTCTCTGTGTATGTGTGTGTGTGTATGCGCGTGTGTTTGAAGTATAAAAGTAGTTTCTTTAGGTCATATTTAATACTAAAGTATTCCTTTCATGTTAAGGAGAAAACCCTTAAAATGCAAAAATAAACGCACATCGAAAATATATAATTTAAAGTGTTACCAACAGTCACATTAAGAATCTGATTAAAATATATATATATATATATATATATATATATATATACTGATCTTTATTAAAATAACGCAATCCATTAAAAGCAAAACAAATAATAAACCGAAATATTATATTTGTCAATTAAAATCGATTTTCAGCAAATATCAATGATATGGTTATTTGATTACAATTACAATTTACTCACGAACAATATATAGATCTAGCGAATTGGTACGTGTGCTGTTCTTATCAATCGTTCTCAAATGTATTATTTCCGAATATATTATTTCCGCGACGGCTGCGCCACCTAGCGGACTCCCCTTTTACATCACACAGTGCTCGTAATGGGCTTTGATATTTGTGTCCCAAGTCGTTGGTAGTTGTTGTTGCGATGAACCGTCTGATAAAAATGCTCACAGAGGTCACAAATTCCCTTAGCTGTGTCAGTTCGCCATATTTTGGCAGTCATATTTTTTATGATACCCTCTCATTTAATGATCATCGAAGAGGAATTTCTATTAAAAAACTGTCAACTTTATATTTGATTACATACAATTACATACATAACTGTGACTTCTTAATACACCATCCTTTAATTGCAAAATATATGGGCTAATATTTAGCGCCGTAGATCCTGGGTGAAAAGGTTATAAAGTTATTACTCAGAAAACTGTTAAACAAATGACTATTCATGAATTATGTTAATGGATCTACCAAAATACGTTCTGGACAACGATAATTCTGTTTTGTGAAAAAAAGATTTACATGGAAATGATAAATATGTTTCATAATGTTTGAGTTGATTTCTTATTGTTTGTTATCAGATATTTAGAGTCATAACATGATTTGCAGTGCGACAGCCACTGCCTAGCTGATTCTGAAAGTTGACTTTCTCCTACAAATAATCCTGTTTAATAGCAAAAAAAGAACATGTTATATGCAATATAAAGGATATGTTCCATGAACTTGCTACAGTAATTTCTAAACTGATCTGATCTTGTCAATTCTAAAAAAATCATTAATTAACAAATGAGTAAACTTGTTTCATGTATGTTAGTTCACTGTGGACGAGGCATGGCTGATCCACAAACCGCAATCGATCTCGGAATCACGCAATGCGCATGCGTCGCGGAAATCACCCACTGAAGTTATCATATCCACGTGCTAGTTAGGCCAACATCCGGGACACTATCTTGCATTTTACATGTACACGATGTATAGAAATAAATATCTATTTATTTATTGTAATTTTTCTACAATATTAATTTGTAACCATTTATATTTTTATCTCCAACAGTTTTAAGGCCAAGATTTAGGCTTCATAATCTTAATTAAATGTATACCTCTCCCCGCGGGTTCGGGATTTAGAACTGTCCCGCACTATTCTACTGCATATGGTAAAAGGAAACGAAAAGGAGGTTGTAACTAATGACGTTTTTGTACCAATGAGTCATTAAAGTTTCTACTACCTTCCTTCCTCTGTCCCTGTTAGCTTCCCTCACTCGCTCACTGATACACTTACTCACTCACTCACTCACTCACTCACTCACTCACTCACTCACTCACTCACATGTCCACTCGCTCACTCCTTTATGGTATTTCCATAAATGAAATTAGAGATCCAGACGTTATGATCTGTGCGATTCGGTTAAGTTCAGCGACCACCGGATTCAGCTATTTCCAGGACGATTTTTAATACTGTAAACTCTTATCACACATACGTTAATGCCGTTAGCTGCCAACGACCAAATATCAAACGGCCGCCTCAAGATCCGAATTGGTCAAGCCATTCCGCACGACGATCTCATCCAGACTGCGCCTGTACTGCTTCAAGTCGATCATGAATCCCGGGATCCGTGTGTTCTGGAGATCGGCCAAGTCCTTCAGCCTGTCCACGTCGCGGAAGTCGACCTTGCCGCATCTGAACAGCGCGTGGAAGTCTATGTGTACTCTGTGTTTGAGGATGGACAGAGCGCCAGTCAAGTACACTTGATCCTTGCTAAAGGTTCCTGGATTAAATGTCGGAAACATTAAGAAGTTGACACGATGTTGCTCTTAATGGTTGTTTTATAACGGGCACGTCTAACATTAATTTATTTGCACGTACATATGCACGTACATATGCACACAGTAGATTTTCTTTCTCGTAAATTGTCTTCCAAACTCAGTGTGAAGCAAAAAACAATAAAAGGACAGAAAGTGCAGCAAAACAAAGGACAGAAAGAGGTTCTCTTTAAAGTGATAAGATTGGCAGAATGTTTTACTTGTTGTTTAAAAACAAAAATATGAATATTCTGTAGAGATAATCTACCCACATCCAAACTAATATGCCACAGATAATACAATATACATCGTACGCCCATTCATCCATCCATCCATTCTTTCCATCCATCCATCAATGTACCCACTAATTTAATACTTATGTACTTATGTAACCAATCAATCAATCCATTCATTCTGTTTGCCAGACGGTCAGTCTGTTAGTCTACTGACCTGGTAATGACGTATCTGTTTGACCTCGTTTCGCTCTCATACAGTAATCCCAGCGGACGTTGGGATCTTTGACAAACTTCCCTAAATCTTTGAACAGCTGAGAAAACGACAACTCTGACGCTTTGAACGCCGTGTAATATAACAACGCTGATCTGGAGGTGTGGAAGAAAAATGAAATGTAGAAAAATAAACACACACACACATGGTAACAGATATAAAATGAGATAACGAAATGCACCAATATAATTATCAAGAATTATTATTTTAAGTGATTATAATTACGGAAGTGAAGCGATCCCAGAATACCAAGGTACTGGGATAAAATACATCATGTTATCAATTAATTACTATAGACACCTGAAGAGACTCGGTTCAGGCCGCGATATGATGCTATGCAGGGCTGCGATTCCTTCTTCTGTTGGATTGAATGGTCTTAGGTTCAGCTCCCGCCGGCGGCGCCACTTGTACCATTCTTGGTTACGATTGTTGCTACTTCGAATATAATGCGTACCTGGTTGATGAAAGACGAACGCTGCTATTGTTATTATTTCCATAGCAATCAGGCTGTTTCTACTGCTATTGCTACCGCTGCTGCTCCAACTACAGCTGCTGTTACATAAATACAAGGCTGATTGTGCCACACAATAGAGCTTTACCGTCCCAGAACAGGTTCAAGATAAAAACTATGCCAGCGTGTTGCTTTGTTCTTGTTCTTGTTGTTGTTATATCTAGTCCGTGTTTAAGCAGTCCATATTTTTTTTATGGAAAGATACCTGAATTCAAGAGATTTTATCAATATTCTAGTTTGACTTTTTGTTGTTGGGTGTCCCAGAAATATGTTTTATATAACGAGTCCATCATAGTTTAAATGCAAGGTCTATAACGTCTTAAGCCAACGAATCATTCATGACTATCCATACTTTTATTATATGTTAGTGTCCCAAAATGTTTTAGTTCTATTGATTGGCTGTGACAGTACTGTCAAACGGTTAAGAACGCGAGAAACACGTGTATAAAGAAGAAAATGAGTCGAAATGAAAAAACATCCGCATCGTCGTTCAGGCTAAATATCGTGCGTAATTAATTATTTATATTCGTTAGGAATATATTGCACCGATTATTGTCTACGTTTTGTTAACGATAGATGATGATAGATGATGATTGGTGTTTTACGGCCACTTTTGTGGGCCGAGCGTAATGAAGCGAATTGAAAGACGAAACACCCTTCAGATATGCCCACACCGAGGTTCGAACTCGGGTGGTAGTAATCTGTGATCCAACGTGCTACCAGTTAGACCAAACGGAGGCGCCTTTAGCGATAGAAGATAATCGATCTTTTATGGCCAATTTTGTGCACACGGTAGGCTAAATGGGCCGAGCGTAATGAAGCGAATTGAAAGACGAAACACCCTTCAGATATGCCCACACCGAGGTTCGAACTCAGGTGGTAGTGATCTGTGATTCAACGTGCTACCTGTTAGACCAAGGAGGCGCCTTTAGAGATAGAAAGGTTTAACGATAAAAATACTGACAGTGGTAATGAAAAGACTTCAAAAAAATTTCTAATCGGGAATCTTTTCAACTGAGATAAGATAATATTACTGCTGCTACCCGTCTTCTTCCTGTTACTATCATTAATATCACTACAGCCTTCATTACAGCTATTACTACTAGTACTATTAAGATAACTGTTAGTAATGCCACTTGCGTTATTATTATTACTATTTTTGTATTTTTTTATTATTGATTATTATTATTATTATCATCATCATCAACATCATCATCATCATCATCATCATTATTATTATTATTATAACAACGATGGCAATGACGATGATGACGACGATGATGACGAAGATGATGATGATAATCATTAAAATCGTGATTCAAAATACCAACTTTAAACAGCCGACATAAACACAAATACATGTGATCACTGTTTCCGTGGCTGACATTAACAATCCTAGTTTTCCCGGGTTACGTTACCGAGTTCATGCCGTAGTAATCCCTCCATCCATAGTTCCCTGATCTCGTTAATCCGGACCTGGAGCGTAGGCTGTCCCCGGAAACGCGTCATACAGGCACGCGACAGGATGTCCTCGGACAGGCGAACCGCTACCTCGTCTAGCATCCCTTCCTTCTTCAGGTATCTCTTCGCCGATTCGACGATCTGAGATCGGTTGAGCTTCTTGCCGCCGGTCGTCTCGACGAATTTCTCGAACGAGCCATATTTCTCTATGGCATGATTCATAATCTTCTCGGCCTATACGGTTAAGAGAGTGGGTAAACATTATGTTAAGACAACGTTGTCAAGCTTTGACTGATAGCTTCGTTTTGGCAGTTTGGACTAAAAAGTAGTGGATTGTCAAATAACTACCATTAATGATACTCGCGTCATCATATACCGAACTAAATCACCAATTTGGCGCTCATTGGCAAAAACTGCCGCTGGAACAAGAGGTCTTGGGTAAATACCGTATTTTGTGAGGATTAATAAACGGACATTGGTGATTACAAATATTAAGCCAATACAGCCTTTTCAAAATACGGCGTTTAAAAAAAGGCTTTCAGGGCTATTTAATCTTAACATCTCCTAACAGGAAATTATCATATTTTTAGCCATTTCATGGGCTAATATGACATGTACTGATCACCAATTTAGTGAATCGTATCCCGGATGTAATCATTTATTATTTGGTCATAATATGTCTGTTTTCATCATAGAGCATCTAGAATGATAACCTAAGGCCTTGAAAGCTTCTACTATAAGAAAGGATCGAGAGGATTCTGTTAATTTTCTAAACAAAAATGCCATAAAATAACTCCTTTATATATATATATATATATAATTTGTTTAAATGGTTGAAATTAAGAAAAATATATATTTAACCAGTTAAATTTATTTCTGGCACTTTACCTTGCATTTCCGGTAACTCTTCGCCCAAATTATTCCACCTACATTGTACACAGATACTTACAACGGGAAGAAGGCTGCTTGTGGGATGCGAATACTTTTCCAGGACGACAGGATTTGCCGGATATCTGTACGTGAATTGTGGGTTATAATTATATCGCTGCTTGAAGAATCTCTCTCGTTCACTCTCTTGATTTTCCGGCTTTATTGCTATAAGTAGCGCCACCTAACGTCGTTTATAAAGTCATAAGTATCATTTAAAATTCATCTAGAAATGCAAATTCTGTTTAAGGGGACATTACCAAAAACTTGTATGACTTAATTTAAATAAATTATTATAAAACACAAAGAATACACGCTTTCGTCTACGAAACTGGTCACCAAAACCATCAAAGTCCTATTATTTTCTGTTGAACAACATTTAAGCTTAGATGATGATGATGATGATCATTGATGTTTTATGGCCACTTTTATGCACATTGTAGGCTAAATGGGCGAGCGGCCTACAAAGGTAATGAAGCGAAGGTAAAAAATGAAACACCCTTCAGATATGCCCACGCCGAGATTCGAACTCAGGTGGTAGTGATCTGTGGTCCAATGCGCTACCAGTTAAACCAAAGAGGCGCCATTTAAGCTTAGATGAGTACTTAAATATAACCTAAATAATTTTTAATAAACTCGACAAAATAAAAGATATAATCATTATGAATAAATATGATTTCTTGTTTCATTTCCCTAGCTTTGTTTTGCCACTTAGACGGGCATCGTTGACTTTTTATATTATATGTTTTATTAATTTGTGCATAAAATTAATAAATTTCAAATGTATGATTTTCATTTATCTCAAAGAAGATGCCTAACCATTTCCTTTTATATTTTCAGTGAAAAATTTCGTTCACATAAAAAAGAATCGTTAAGATTAGAAGAGAAGAAGGAAGCGGCAAGTTCAAGAGCTACTTGAAAACAATCACCAATAATTGACTGTTATTTAGTATTATGACAACAGAATCGATGAACGACCTGGTTCTTAAGGAAGATAATTAATATAGGTCACACGCATGTGAACGTAAATCAAAACATTTCTAATTAATTCAGCAATGTTACAGAATATCTGGATTATCAGCAAAGGAGAACAGTGTTGGTGTTAGTGTTATAGAGGTGTACGTTTCAGAGCTTGAATCGACTTCTGAACGATGTGCATGGAACACAATAAGGTTGGTCCATGGAATAACTGATCTGAGGATGAAAGTTTATACTGGATGCACAAAGGTTTCCCAGATTTGTCAACACTGGAATGGCCCATTTGGGAAATTAAAATAGCAATCGAAAAACCAAACATTAAGGCATTGGTCAGGGTCTGAACTGTATAATAGGAAATGATTAGCATACTCTCAAACAACTAATTACGTCAACCGTTTTGTCTGTAAACTGTTCTCAATATAATCTATAGCTTTAACCTTTTTGTTGACAGCCGGAATTGCACAACGATTCCAAATTATGAAAATCGGGAACATCCTACGACGGGTTTGTTTGCTTGCGTATTTGACGATAAACGTGATACAACGTTCGATAATCAGTATGTGGATCATGCACAAACAGAACGGTAGAAGTGGACGGATCCGTTTCAGTTGGTTGTAACCGTTATGTGAACATTTGGATTTCGTGGATTTCCATTCAGGAGGAGACAATGAAAGTTTTAGCCAAAAAGTAATGAACATCTATTGGAGCTTGTTAGAACTCATCGCCAGGTGGGATCCATTTCTTTCAAGTCTCACGAAGGGAAGCTGACATCCATGCCCATCTCAAACCAATCATCTGCCCGTTCTAGAAAGAATCGTGTCTCCTGATGATTGCTTACTTATTATTATTATTTTTTTTTTACTTTCCTGGACCAAGAAAATCGCTTTGGTGAAAGCCTAGTCAACATAATGGGGGATTATATAAGAAAAAATCGAAAAGTTGAATTAATTAAGTGCCCAGTCGAATCATACATACCCCCCCTCTCTCTCTCTCTCTCTCTCTCTTTATATATATATATATATATATATATATATATATATATATATATATATATATATATATATATATATTATAATAATAATAATAATAATGGCCGAAATGGCATTTTTTACGTGGCTGGCAACCTCAAATGAGGGAGACTCAAATGGTCTGTAATTTACAGCTTCCCACGGAGACTAATTCTAAATAAATTTGGAATTTAGAATATATGACATGATCGGTGGAGATAACCTTGTCAGTTGCCTGGTTGGATGAAAAACTCCCCCTACTATAGTGCCACGGCCGAGGCGCGAACCCGCGACCTCCAGCACGGAATGGCCATAGCCATAGGTAAATAGTGTCACGCTCTACCCATGAGGACAAAGAGGCGGTATGTATGTATATCTGTAGTGCTTAATTTGTTAACTTATTATTTGCTGTATATTTGCTCTATCAGCTTCATAGAATTAACAAAAGACCCTTCAGGATGCAAAACTATATGCAACACCAAGATTTATGCATCACTATTTTTCGCTTTATCAAAGGTATCTGAAACCATTTTTATTATATTAATCAAGAAACGAAAAGCAGATTGTCGGATATAGATTACAAGCGTACAAAGAAAATAAAAACAGGGCTCAAGAAACGTATCAATACTGTTACGGTTATCGACACTTATAAAAAGGGGGTTTTGGTGAAGTTTTTCAGTCCTCTCATTGTTAGCAAGTTTTCACTTTTGCTTGATTTCGGCTTCGGGGGAACAGCTGCGTGACTCTGTAGAACATTTATGGAGGCTTATCCAATCGACTTTAATGTCAGTCCCATTGGAAAAATAAAGCACTCGCATTCTTATATCAAGCAAACCTATTCAGGGCATTGATTCCACCAAATTATATATCACATGATCTTCCGAGATAACATAAACCCATGCCATGGCTACTTCAAAGTCAAGCAATTTTCTCCGGGGAATAATTACAATTGTGTTCAAAGAAAGCGATAAAATGTGCAGCTTAAATATCTGTATGTTGTATGTTATAGGTTTTACCAGCTCTAATATTCCTTCAGGTCGAAAATATTTATCCGTCAATGAAATGCTTTACCAGTTGCAAGCGGTCTGAATTTGTTCACCTTTTATCAACGGCAATCATGTTACAGTGTGGAATTGCATTTCATTTTTCTACCAATTATCGATTTGCAGCAGCATTTTCCGCTTATGAATTAACTAGCTCCAGTCACTGAACTCAGCTTACAGCCTTGTGTCCGTGTTGACAAATGTCGAATGAAACAACGCTTCCTTCCACCGTACACTGATTTGCTAGGCCTTACAGCCAAGTTTAGTTGCTAACACAGCCTTGATCTCCGTTAATAATTGACAAATGGGGACTCTACAGCTTCTCGTAGCTTAGGGACGCACCGCGAAAAAATCCCTCCCTGATCCACATGCATATTGATGAGTCTTCACCAAAACAGATGACCTTTACCTAAGATGACGTCACTTAAAGGGAATCCCCTTTATAGTATCTTCTTATTTATGTCTTCAGTGTATATTCCTCTTTTCCATATCATATATATATATATATATATATATATATATATATATATATATATATATATATATACATTTATATATAATGTTTTACGATTTCGCTTATACGATTCCCGAAGATGAACGGGGAACCCTTATTTGTATACAGCCCTTAACAAACTGCCTTAAACCGAAAGATGTCGTGCAAAGAAAAAATATTCGGGAAGAATAGGGGAAAAAAAATTGACTTTGATGATTTGGTGATGAATTTCATGTACGGATATATAGCAAAACAAATATTATTGTCATGAGATGTCTATTAGGTTTCTCTATTGGCATTATCATATCTCTTTACCTGGGGCTTTTTCTTCTCGTCCAACTGAGATACTGGAGAATCCTTGTTGATCAAGTGGCCGAGAGCCGCCGTATTTTCGGCCTTTTTTGTTTTTCTCTCGCCATTCTGGATTACGTTACCTTTCGACGATATCTCCGGATTCGACGCGCACTTCTTCAATGATAGATCCGCCGTGGCCGAAGCGGTGACGTCGTTCCGGACACGAGCTATCCTCGGCAGTCTGACGCCAGATTCCACCTCGAAGGTTGGCACGGATTCCGTGTCTTCCCCAACTGCTTGAACCGAAACGGCGCGAGAGAGTTTGGGCTTTAAGACGCCCGGAGAACCGCTAGGTGGCATCACGATGAGAGCTGATGGAATACCGTTTTCCGGAGTTCGGGGGACGTGAAGAAGGTGAGCTTTGGAGAGCAGCCTATGGTGAGTATTTTCGATGTGTTTTTGTTCTTGTGTCTGGGGTTTTACGGATTCGAGTTGTTTACGTTTCAAGGCGTGGCCTCGCTTGGTTGGCTGAATTTCTTCCTTGATGCGACGCGTTTCTTCCGGTTGTAACTTCTTCTTCCGGTTACGCACCTT